>JALPQD010000808.1:0-10000 GCA_023101885.1 Typhlomys cinereus | reverse complement strand
GGAGTCCACACCAGGCACGCGGACGCGCCCTGCGGGAGTCCCCTCCAGACAGGAGGACGCGCCCTGCGGGAGTCCCCTCCAGACAGGAGGACGCGCCCTGCGGGAGTCCCCTCCAGACAGGAGGACGGGCCCTGCGGGAGTCCCCTCCAGACACACGGACGCGCCCTGCGAGCGTGCCGGAGCGCCAGCCGTGGCTTCAAGAAACGACGGACAACTAGCCTGATCCCCAGGATCCTTCCCCGGACACGCAGGAAAGGGCCTGTTCATCTGACCTGTCACGCTGCGGCCCGCCTAGGGCTGCAAGCTTGGGATCACTGGATCTCAGGGACAAAAGTGGATTCTTCTACTCTAATGTGATGAAAGTATTCTGTCCTGCCAGTGTTTAGCAGAAAACATAAAATGCAGCTGTCGCAAGCACACCCGGGGGGCCTGTGCCGCTGACCCCAGAGGTCTACGCCACCCAGAGATAACCACACCACACGGGGCTTACTGATGGACATATTCCAGGGCGCAGGTCTCCAGCCAGGACCGGGGCTGGACGAAGGGCCGTTTCCACGCATTGCCAGAGCTGAGGGTGCCGGACGATCAGCGGTCACGTCCTCAGGGGAGCAGGGCGCACTTTGGCTGGAGCTGCATCGGGGAGCTCGGCTGCCAACCAGACAGAGTCTTGGGATGCTCTGTCCTTACCGAACTGAGGTCCCGTTTCTCAGCCTGTCCCTTAAATACTGTTTTATTCCACATTACATCATTGGGGTACAGGTCTGTTTACAGTTACAATACAGTTGTTTTGCCTCATTTTGATATTACACATTTTCATTTCTTATGTCTTCCACAGTTCATATCACACCACAGCTAGGCTGATGTAGGGACCCACTTATCTATGACACAGTTTAGGCTGACACAGAGGCCCGCTTATCTGTCACACACAATTACATACAGTTGTTTTCACATTCAGTTGTTTTCACATTCTTTTAATATTACACATAAGCTTTTTCATTTACTAGCCTTTCCAAGTCCACATCCATTTCTTCTTCACTGACACTTTCCTCATGCTTTCCACAGCAGGTCTCCTAAATTGTACATTGCAGGGAAACCTCAAACAGGCATCACATCAAAATCTGTCCACCTGGTGGAAAAAAGAGAACCAGTTGACAGTCCGCACGGCGCAGCAGGAGCCTGTGTTGAGAAGCGCATCCAGGGCAAACGCTCGCTGTCAAGGTGCAGCACCCCTCTCTCCATCCCTAACCCTTTTTTTAATATAAAAGAAACATACTCTAGAACGAAGATGAGAAGTAGATGCATAAAGCTATATGTAGCAAATTCTAGGTGCTATGCATGGTACACGGAGAGACAGCCATTCCGGCATCAGCCAGTAACCACAGATGCCTTTTGGTGACTGTGACGTCACTGTGATGTGGAGCCCCCTCAGCTTCACCCCGACTCCTGGACAGCGTGTGGACCGTCACCAACGGGCACATCACCCCGCAGTAAGCTACTGTGCTCTCGGTTAGTGTCCAGCGACACGCTTCCTTAGCTCCATTCCTGACCCAGGCAGCTCAGCCGGGAAGCGGCTTATTGGCACACAACTGCAGGCTCCAGCTCACCACGGGGAAGTCGTAGCCGCAGGAGCTTGAAGCAGCTGATCAGGTCACATGCACAGCAAGAGCAGCGAGGACGGACTCACGCACGCTTGCACGCACGCATGCTTGTGCTCAGTTCTCCACCTGCTACCTTACAGGTCCTCTGCTTAGGAACCGCCCCACCCACAATGGGCCGGGTCTTCCCACATCAGATATCGCAATCAAGACCATCCCTGGGGGGCGTCTCCAGAGGGCCCCTTTATCATGAGAATCCCTTTCATGTTCTGTCTGTGTGGCACCTGCTGCTGCTTATGAGGCCTGGGTGAGGGAGAGCCAGTCTTTTGGTAAGTTTCAGGAGCTTCCTGATTCTTGTAAGTTCTGTTTACTTCCTGAGTCACAATGTGTCTCCCTCCAGGTAAAGTTTCCTTTCGGACGAAACAGCTGCAAAGCTTTGGAAGGCGGCAGCCTGGCAGCTCTGTCCGGTGGCTCACTCTCCGTGCACACCTCCAGGTGCCCATGGTAGGCGCAGCGAGGCCTGCAGCACAGAAGCCGCATGTACCGCCTTGGTCCACATTGCATTTCCAAGAGCAATCGGAGAGCTGACGTGAGCACAAGACCCCTCTACCCTCTAAGATGAGAGGTGGTCCTGGGTGAATCCGGAGACTCAAAATCAATGAGAACCAGTTCTCGCCAGACCAGCTTGGGCCTTGAGGAGGAATCAGGGAGATCCGCCCCTAGAGGCTGGCTTTTTCAGAGAACAGCTAGAAGTTTCTAGAAATATCTGTCATGCTAGAATTGGACTTGGTGACTTGGAGGTTCTTGGGAAAAATCACAGGCACTTGCTGTAATTAGTATTGCAAAAAGAGGATATTATTAGAGAGCCAAGAGGAATTAAAGTTTTCATCCTAAATGCCTTCTGTATATAAAATATTTTCACAAATGTGTCCTGCTTTTCATTTTGAGGAAGATAATTAGTAATTACACAGTCAAAATAGTTCTCGAAAGGAGACCCCAATAACGGAACAGCAAAGCAGAGCAAAGTGTGTTCTGTTAGAAAAACTAACCTTGTGGTTCATATTGAATACACTGTTAGGAGAGGTGTCTTCTACTTCCGACTCCCCATTTCCAATAAAGGCATTCTTTTCTCCCCACAGCGCAGGGGACTGTCCTCCCTCCTGTCTCAGTGCCACAGCCTGGATTCCGCCTGGGTGTCTCGCCCATTGGTCACCGGTTTGTCTGTGGACGCTGCATTCCGTACGCCTCCCCACCCCACACGCCTGGCCACTCTGCCTGCCTTACAAGCAGCTGTCGGGAACTGAGAACCTTCAGCAAACCTTAACACACTTCTCTCAGGTGTGCTGCTTCGTCCACTCAGCAGCAGAGACCGAGGGAGCATGGACACAGCCCACCCTCTCCCCCTTCCATCCTCCCCTGGGCAGCCAGGTTGCTGAAGAGATATTCCAGTTGGCAACAGGATTCACATTCACGCCTTTCCAGCGACCGTTCATCTTAAACAAAACACACAGCCTTCGGGTGAGGATTGTCGTGAATGTGGTGTGGATGAAGCGACGAATGGTACTGAGCCTGACTCGCTGTAGGCCACCACGGCCACCACCAGCCGTGCCACCACGGCCACCACCAGCCGTGCCACCACGGCCACCACCAGCCGTGCCACCACGGCCACCACCAGCCGTGCCACCACGGCCACCACCAGCCGTGCCTTGGGCTGCTCGGGAATAGGCTTGGCTCCCTCGCCCACCTCTAGCAGTTCTAACAATTCCGCCTGCTGCTCAGCTGGCGCCTTTCACTCACGTGCATTTTACTTGCTGCAAACACCTTGTTCTGCAAAACCGTCACTCTCCCTTCTCCGGTCGCCCTGCTGTGTGTGCCTAAATCCCTTCCCAAAGCAAGCAGGACTTGGACATGACAGAGCAGGGGGCCCACGGGAGCTGACTCCTGAGGCCCGTTTGCCTGAGGCTTTAAGAGCTCCAGGGTGAAGTCCTGAAGGAAGAAGGAGACGGACATAAGTCCCGGTGGTGGAGAGAGCAAGTGATTCTGGTTCAGCACGTGTGCCACGCGCATTTATTACTCTGACTGCGCCTGGCCGCAGCCCAACGCGGTATTAAAAATGTAGTGATTCCTGTGAGCTGTCTGTGTGCCAGACTGATGTGGGCTGGAGCACAGGGGCATCCTGAGCCCTGGGGCCCTCTGGGGCCGCCGCTGCAACACCTGGTGCCATGCAGGAAGCTCCTGTGCGTCTCCATGCCCAGAAACACAGCATCAAGGCCAAGAGGACAGCTTGCAGTCTGCCGGGGCCGTCGCTGGCTACTCCAGGGATTCTGGAGAAGGGACCATGGGGTGCAGGGTGAGTGTGAATCCGCTGAGATTCCTTTGCTCACCTGCTTGCGACAAGACCCTCGGGACTCCCGCACGTTCCACGGGGCTGCAGAACCATGCTCCGTAGAGCTGCAGAACCAAGCACCGGAGACGCACATCCTCCTTGCATGATCCCTGAGAACAGAGCGTCTGACGCGTGCCCAGGAGCACAAGGGAAAAAGTGGAGACGGCTGGGACCGGAATGTCCTTGTAAAGCGCTGCCTGAGAGAACATCGGCGTCCTGGATGAACCGGGGAGTAAGAGCCATTAGCGCGGTCTGTAAGCAGGTGAAGCCAGCTGTCCCTTGGAATGCGGGTCACACAGGGCAAGGCCACCCAAGGACGTCACTGCTGTGTGGTCAAACTGATGTGCCCTCTTCCTACGGCAAGCGGTGTGGTCCAAGACACTGTGGGCAGACAGGGCTCAGACTGAGCATCCGGCATCGCTGTGTCCAGATTCTCCTTCCTGGATCTCTCTCTCTCTCTCTCTCTCTCTCTCTCTCTCTCTCTCTCTCTCTCTGTGCATGTGCTTGTGTGTCCCCATGGGAGTACGCCGAGTCTCACACCCACTGGGCTGGCTGCTCAGCGAGCCTCAAGGATTTGCCTCCCAGCTCTTCTTGTGCTGGGCTTTGCGCGGATGCCGGACATCTTAACTCAGGCCGCTGCGCTGTACGTCTAAGTCCTCGCAGAAGGGCTGTCTCCCCATTCCATCTTGGGCTTATCTTTGAGTAATTGCTTGCTGGCTTCTTTCTGAACCCTTGATTACACAGACACATTTACTACTTTACTTAAATATTTCTAATATGAACATGGGATGGATCTAATACTTCCTTAGCTAGTAAAATGTTCATAGATGCTTGACTTACTTATGGATGTATCAGTGTGGCCTCTTTACAATTACTTTAGGAAATTTTCAGGGAAGACAAATGATTGTAGGCCAAAGTAACAAGAAATAAAATGAGGACATGCTCCTGTCTTCGATGACCCAGTTCCGAAGCCTGGCAGGGAACACACAGCACATGCGAATCTAAGATATTTACTCACGGGTGTCTGTTTATAAAAATAGAGGCAGTGACTGCTCTTTACACAGATGGTGAGTGGGCTGGTGCTCTAGGGAAGGAGCCCCACCCCGGGTGGGAATGACAGTGGTTCCCACCTGGCCCCCTCTGTAGGCCCCCGAAGAGGAAGGAGTCCCCACCACCCCGTCAGACACAAGCGTTCGGGGAGTGAGGTCTTTTCTCACGCAGCCCCCTTGATCGCTGACTGCCAGATCCGCACTCGCAGCCTGCAGAACGTGCAAGGCCATGGGAGCGCCGTCCACCAAAGTCTCCCTCCTGCACACACGGCGAACCACCTCAAACTCCATATTCCACGGCAGGCTTGTTCTCCACGGTCCTGGAGACCGTGAGTCTGACATCAAATGTCAGTGTGGTCACGGTCTTCTGAAGCCTGCCGCCCATCCTGCTTGGACTGTCCATCTGCAGTGCTGCCCTGTGTCCCCGTGTCTCTGTGTGTCTTTATGTGTCCTTGTGTGTCCCTGTGTATGCATCTCTGTGTGTCCCTGTGTCCCTTTGTGTCCCTCTGTGTCCTCGTGTGTCCTCATGTGTCCTTGTGTGTCCCTCTGTGTCCTCGTGTGTCCTCATGTGTCCTTGTGTGTCTCTCTGTGTCCCTGTGTGTCTCTGTGTGTCCTCGTGTGTCTCTGTGTGTCCTCGTGTATCCTTGTGTGTCCCTGCGTGTCCCCGTGTGTCCCTGTGTGTCTCTGCGTGTCCCCGTGTGTCTCTGTGTGTCCCTGTGTCTCTGTGTGTCCCTGTGTTCCTGTGTCTCTGTGTGTCCTCGTGTGTCTCTGTGTGTCCCTGTGTGTCCCTGTGTGTCTTTGTGTGTCCTGTGTGTCCTCGTGTGTCCCTGTGTGTCTCTGTGTGTCCTCGTGTGTCTCTGTGTGTCTCTGTGTGTCCCTGTGTGTCCTTCTGTGTCTTTGTGTGTCCTTCTGTGTCTTTGTGTGTCCTCGTGTGTCCCTGTGTGTCTCTGTGTGTCCTTGTGTGTCTCTGTGTATCTCTGTGTGTCTCTGTGTGTCCTTGTGTGTCCCTGTGTGTCCCTGTGTGTCCCTATGTGTCCCTGTGTGTCTCTGTGTGTCTCTGCGCATCCCTGTGTGTCTCTGTGTGTCCTCGTGTGTCCCTATGTGTCTCTGTGTGTCCTTGTGTGTCCCCGTGTGTCCCTGTGTGTCTCTGTGTGTCCTCGTGTGTCCCTGTGTGTCTCTGTGTCCTTGTGTGTCCCTGTGTTTCCCTGTGTGTCTCTGTGTGTTCTTGTGTGTCTCTGCGTGTCTCTGTGTGTCCCTGTGTCCCTGTCTGTGTATCTCTGTGTGTCTCGTGTGTCCTTTGTGTTCCCTGTGTGTCCTTGTGTGTGTCCCTGTGTGTTCCTGTGTGTCCCTGTATCCCTGTCTGTGTATCTCTGTGTGTCTCTGTGTGTCCCTGTGTCCCTGTCTGTGTATCTCTGTGTGTCTCTGTGTGTCCCTGTGTGTCCCTGTGTGTCTCTGTGTGTTCTTGTGTGTGTCTCTGTGTGTCCCTGTGTCCCTGTCTGTGTATCTCTGTGTGTCCCTGTGTGTCTCTGTGTGTCCTTTGTGTGTCCCTGTGTGTCTCTGTGTGTCCTCGTGTGTCCCTGTGTGTCCCTGTGTGTCTCTGTGTGTCCTCGTGTGTCCCTGTGTGTCTCTGTGTGTCCCTGTGTGTCCCTGTGTGTCCTTGTGGTCCCTGTGTGTCCTGTGTGTCTCTGTGTGTCCCTGTGTGTCCTTGTGTGTCCCTGTGTGTCCCTGTGTGTCCTCTTCCCTGCGTGTCTCTGTGTGTCCCTGTGTCCCTGTCTGTGTGTCTCTGTGTGTCCCTGTGTGTCCTTGTGTTCCTTGTGTTTCCTTGTGTGTCCTTGTGTGTCCCTGTGTGTCCCTGTGTGTCTCTGTGTGTCCTTGTGTGCCCCTGTGTGCCCTTGTGTGTCCTTGTGAGCCCTTGTGTGTCCCCGTGCCCCTTCCCTTGCAAGGATTTTAGCCATTGCACTGGAGCCCACCTAATGAAGTACGACCTTCAGTTTGACTGAATTGACTTGATTGCATTGCAAACTCTGTGTCCTGAAGCTGCCACCAAGGCCCCAACACGTAATGTGCTGACATTTGCATATAGGCTTTGCAAAGTGAGTCCCTGACTAGTGATCCCTGGGGAAGAGCCTGGAATGCTCTGCTGGCTGCTGAAGTCGTGGGGTGAAGCCCACTGCCTGGTGGGTCAAGGGAGAGCTCACGCGAGGTGTCTGAGCCTTCCAGATCTTCTTACCTTGGAAGCTTAGTACCTATGAGAATGTACATTTCCGGATTCTGGCCCCCAATGACATTGCTCTGTTGGGCGGAGCAGACAACGCTGCAGGGTCCAGAAGACCTGGGACCTCCGCACCCCAGCAGCTCTGCTTCCTCTGGAAAGCCGACATTCGGGCACCTTGTGACATTGCTCTGTGATCAGCAAGAGGGCAGAGCACGCTCCAGCCAAGGCAGGATGTCCTGATGTCCCTGCCTCCCTTACTTCTCCCAACTACATCCTGGGAGGACAGTTACCTACCAGGGACCAGGTCCCTCCCCAGACTCCCGGGCCAAATGATCACATTGCACTCACAGAGAATGAGAGGCCAGGCATGCCGTGGGCGTCTACACCTCGGGAAACTTTCCTTCTTTCCCTGCTGCACTGGGTCCGGGGGTGGGTCAGCATTGGCATGCATGGTGCGACATGTTGGAAAGTATAAAGATCAATTAAATGTGGCAGGGGCGCGATGTCATCTGTCAGTATGAGGCAGAAGAAAATTGTCTGCCATCTGCTCTTGGGGAGAATGTTTATTTTCAAATTATTTAAAGACAGACACGCGCAAGCTTCCTATTCCACCCGATATCTCCTCTGTGGTATCTATCACTTTACCCAATGCTGTGGGAGGAGTTCACCTTTCCTGAGCAAGTCTGGAAAAAAATATTAAGTCAATTGATTCGCTGGTTTGTCAAGTTGGACTTTGGTTTGAATCATTACTCTGGTTCTGTCCTAACCATGCTTCATCCATGGATGCCCACATCTGTGCCAGACCCCATCCATGGATGCCCACATCTGTGCCAGACCCCATCCATGGATGCCCACATCTGTGCCAGACCCCATCCATGGATGCCCACATCTGTGCCAGGCCCTGAGAAAGGGTCTTAAGGAGGGTCAAAGCCATGAGTTCACTTTCCAGACTGTGTCTGAGAGAAGCAGAAGCAGCAAATATGATGAGACCAAGTCTGTGAGACACAGTGTGCTGAGCCGCGTGGGGACACACAAAGATGGAACCAGTCTGTGAGACACAGTATCCTGAGCCACGTGGGGACACACAAAGATGGAACCAGTCTGTGAGACACAGTATCCTGAGCCGCGTGAGGACACACAGAGCTGCACCTGAGGTGGCTAAAGCCACTAGAGCAGAGACACAAGTTGAATCCCGGTAAACGTGCGGGAACTAGCAGGATGAGGGATGTGTTTGTGCGGTGTGAGAGCAGGTGCTACCGGGGAGCACGGTGCGTGGAGCTCAGTCCCCGGCGTCCAATAGGGTGCCGTGGATGCAGCCTGGCGCGTCGCTCATAAGCTGCTGTGTGGAATGGCACTGAGCAGTACAGTGGGGCGCAATGAGGTACAACTCAGTTAAAGTTCAGCACAGCGGGATGTGGTCTGGCTCGGTGTGCAGTGGGACAGAGTATGCGAAGGTGGCCTGTGGGCCAGGGCATGTGGTGGCATGCTCTGGCATGCTGCGGTGTGACGTAGCTCAGTGTCACTTGGTGTGACAAGGCAGAGCATGGTGGTGTGTTACTGAGCAGGGCTGGCAGACACAGGAAACGAGGCATCTGCACGCTTACTGCCATCAGCCCAGCCCGAGAGCTTGGCAGCATGCACTCGCAGCAACAGCAGCAGCAGCAGCAGCAGCAGTGCATGCCCCTCCCACACGCAGCAATCATGTCCTCCAAAGCTGGGAAGCTACCATGCATTATTTATGGTTCTCATTAATATTCACTTGTGACTTGTGCATTTGTCATCAACTAGCACAGAGAGATAGTAGCAGGTGTCACGATTAAAAATATATTATGAAGAGGAAAACTGAAAGTGAGAAAATTCTCTCCATTTATTAAGTTTATGTTTGTCACTTGGCAGAAGGGATTCAAGCTCTTCCCTCGGAGCAGAACACCTCTGGAGGGATCGTGGAGGGAGAGAGTCTCTGCGCCACGACCACACTCCTGAACACGTCAACGGATCCCACAAGAACTCTGCCAAGAAAGTGTGCAGCTAACATTCAGCTCTCTCCACAGTACTTAGCACAGAATTCCACCAACAGAATTATGCACGGACAGAATCCTCCACATAAGATGCTGTCATGTGCTTTTATTTAATTTATGAAACTATAAAAGTATCATAAATTACTGCTCACCCTTTCTTTCATCCTCAGTGCAGTATTCAATAAATTACATGTGATATTAAAATACTCTTGTAAAGTAGACTCTGCATGGGGTGATTTTGCAAGTTGTGAGCTAATGTTAAGTGTTCTGAGTGTTTCCAGTAGGCTAGGCTAAGCCATGGCTCACAGTGACGTGACTTAATGACAATCTCAAGTCATGAGTGATTTATCAGGATATAATCCCGCAGTAAGCCCAGGAGCATCTGAATTTGCTTCTCTGATGTTTCTCTTCCCACTGGCGTGTGAGATACATATTGGAACTCGTGCTTTTGTTCAGAGTTTCACATTCTGCTTCAACCATCAGTAGATACAGCTAAATGAATCACGTGCGGGCTTTCATCCTTGACTGCCAAATCCCATCTAATGGCACGCAGCTCCAATTACGATGAACTCTACGAAGTCTATCCAACATCCCCTCTGTAGCCTAGTTTCCCTTGAGAAATCTGGTCCCCCTACCCGGTCTAGCTGAACCATCAGCCTCAACTCCACGGTCCCACCTGATTCTATAATCCCAACGGCTGAAGTTTTTGCCCAGATTATCCCTGTCTCCAGGAACCT
>JALPQD010000807.1:518881-551493 GCA_023101885.1 Typhlomys cinereus | reverse complement strand
GACAATTATTCTAATTAGGACCACGTGTTTCTAATTAGCGACAATCAAGATTAATTAGAACCGTGTGTATGCGGTTAGCAATTTCAGTGACACAGGTGGGGCCAATCAAGGCTAATTGGGACCAGGAGTGCCTAATCAGCCATTTCAGTTTCAAGGGTGTGGCCAATCAAGGCTAATTAAAACCAGGCGCACCGAATCAGCCATTTCACTGGCACAGGTGTGGCCAATCAAGGCTTATTAGGACCAGGCGCCCAATCAGGCATTTCATGTCACAGGTGTGGCCAATCAGAACTAATTAGGATGCAGCGAGCCTAATCAGCAATTTCAGTGACACATGTGTGGCTAATGAAGGCTAATTAGGACGAGGCGCGCCTAATTAGCAATTTCAGTGGCACAGGTGTGGCCAATAGAGCTAATTAGGCGGCGCGCCTAATGTGCAATTTCAGTGGCAGGGGTGTGGCCAATCAAGGCTAATAAGGACCAGGAGCGCCTAATCAGCAATTTCAGTGACACGGGTGTAGCCAATCAAGACTCATTCGGACCAGGTCCGTCTAATTAGCAATTTCAATGACACGGGTGTGGCCAATCTAGGCTAATTAGGACCAGGTTCAACTAATTAGCAATTTCAATGACAAGGGTGTGTCCAATCAAGGCTATTTAGGAACAAGCACGTCTAATTCGAAATTTCAATGACACAGGTGTGGACAATTAATTCTAATTAGGACCAGGTCTTTCTCATTGTCAATTTCACTGACACAGGTGTGGCCAATCAAGGGTAATTCGGATCAGGTGCGTCTAATTAGCAATTTCAGTGACATGGGTGTGGCCAATCAAGGCTAATTAGGACCAGGGGCGTCTAAATAGCACTTTCAGTGACACAGGTGTGACCAATCAAGGCTACTTAGGACCAGGGGCGTCTAAATAGCACTTTCAGTGACACAGGTGTGGCCAATCAAGGCTACTTTGGACCAGGTGCTTCTAAGTAGCAATTTTAGTGAGACAGGTGTGGACATTCAAGGCTAATTAGGACCAGGTGTTTCTAATTAACAATTTCAGTGACACATGTGTGGACAATCAAGGCTAATTAGGACCAGGTGTTTCTAATTATTGAAAATCAATGCTAATTCGTACCAGGTGTTTCTAATTCGCAATTTCAGTGACACAGGTGTGGCCAATCAAGGCTAATTAGGACCAGTTGCGTCTACTTAGCATTTTCAGTGACACAGGCGTGGCCAATCAATGCTAATTAGGTCCAGGTGTGCCTACTCAGCAATTTCAGTGGCAAAGTTGTGGCCAATCAAGGATAATTAGCAACAGGTGCTTCTAGTTAGCCATTTCAGTCACAGAGGTGTGGCCAATCAAAGCTAATTAGGAACAGGTGCTTCTAAATAGCAATTTCAGTGACACAGGTGTGTCCAATCAAGAGTAATTAGGCCCAGTTTTTTCTAATTAGCAATTTCAGAGGCACAGGTGTGGCCAATCAAGGCTAATTATGTCAAGGAGCACCTAATCCGCAATTTCAGTTGCACAGGTGTGGCCAATCAAGGCTAATAAGAACCAGGAGCGCTTAATCAGCAATTTCAGTGACACGGGTGTGGCCAATCTAGGCTAATTAGGACCAGGTGCTACTAATTAGCAATTTCAGTGACAAGGGTGTGGCCAATCAAGGCTAATTAGGACCAGGTGCTTCTATTTAGCAATTTCAATGACACAGGGTGAACAATTAATTCTAATTAGGACCAGGTGTTTCTAGTTAGGAATTTCAATGAGAGAAGTGTGGCCAATCAAAGCTAATTAGGACTAAGTGCTTCTAAATAGCAATTTCAGTGACACAGGTCTGGCCAATCAAGGCTCATTAGGACCAGGTGCTTCAAGTTAGATATTATGGTGACACAGGTGTGGCCAATGAATGCTAATTAGGACCAGGAGTGCCTAATCAGCCATTTCAGTTTCAAGGGTGTGGCCAATCAAGGCTAATTAAAACCAGGCGCACCGAATCAGCCATTTCACTGGCACAGGTGTGGCCAATCAAGGCTCCTTAGGACCAGGTGCTTCTAATTAGCAATTTTACTGACACAGGTGTGGACATTCAAGGCTAATTAGGACCAGGTGTTTCTAATTAACAATTTCAGTGACACATGTGTGGACAATCAAGGCTAATTAGGACCAGGTGTTTCTAATTATTGAAAATCAATGCTAATTCGTACCAGGTGTTTCTAAATAGCACTTTCAGTGACACAGGTGTGACCAATCAAGGCTACTTAGGACCAGGGGCATCTAAATAGCACTTTCAGTGACACAGGTGTGGCCAATCAAGGCTACTTTGGCCAGGTGCTTCTAAGTAGCAATTTTAGTGAGACAGGTGTGGACATTCAAGGCTAATTAGGACCAGGTGTTTCTAATTAACAATTTCAGTGACACATGTGTGGACAATCAAGGCTAATTAGGACCAGGTGTTTCTAATTATTCAAAATCAATGCTAATTCGTACCAGGTGTTTCTAATTAGCAATTTCAGTGACACGGGTGTGGCCAATCAAGGCTAATTAGGACCAGTTGCGTCTACTTAGCATTTTCAGTGACACAGGCGTGGCCAGTCAATGCTAATTAGGACCAGGTGTGCCTACTCAGCAATTTCAGTGGCAAAGTTGTGGCCAATCAAGGATAATTAGCAACAGGTGCTTCTAGTTAGCCATTTCAGTCACAGAGGTGTGGCCAATCAAATCTAATTAGGAACAGGTGCTTCTAAATAGCAATTTCAGTGACACAGGTGTGTCCAATCAAGAGTAATTAGGCCCAGTTTTTTCTAATTAGCAATTTCAGAGGCACAGGCATGGCCAATCAAGGCTAATTATGTCAAGGAGCGCCTAATGCGCAATTTCAGTTGCACAGGTGTGGCCAATCAAGGCTAATAAGAACCAGGAGCGCTTAATCAGCAATTTCAGTGACACGGGTGTGGCCAATCTAGGCTAATTAGGACCAGGTGCTACTAATTAGCAATTTCAGTGACAAGGGTGAGGCCAATCAAGGCTAATTAGGACCAGGTGCTTCTATTTAGCAATTTCAATGACACAGGGTGAACAATTAATTCTAATTAGGACCAGGTGTTTCTACTTAGGAATTTCAATGAGAGAAGTGTGGCCAATCAAAGCTAATTAGGACTAGGTGCTCCTAAATAGCAATTTCAGTGACACAGGTCTGGCCAATCAAGGATCATTAGGACCAGGTGCTTCAAGTTAGATATTATAGTGACACAGGTATGGCCAATGAAGGCTAATTAGGACCAGAGGTGCCTAATCAGCCATTTCAGTTTCAAGGGTGTGGCCAATCAAGGCTAATTAAAACCAGGCGCACCGAATCAGCCATTTCACTGGCACAGGTGTGGCCAATCAAGGCTCCTTAGGACCAGGTGCTTCTAATTAGCAATTTTACTGACACAGGTGTGGACATTCAAGGCTAATTAGGACCAGGTGTTTCTAATTAACAATTTCAGTGACACATGTATGGACAATCAAGGCTAATTAGGACCAGGTGTTTCTAATTATTGAAAATCAATGCTAATTCGTACCAGGTGTTTCTAATTAGCAATTTCAGTGACACGGGTGTGGCCAATCAAGGCTAATTAGGACCAGTTGCGTCTACTTAGCATTTTCAGTGACACAGGCATGGCCAGTCAATGCTAATTAGGACCAGGTGTGCCTACTCAGCAATTTCAGTGGCAAAGTTGTGGCCAATCAAGGATAATTAGCAACAGGTGCTTCTAGTTAGCCATTTCAGTCACAGAGGTGTGGCCAATCAAAGCTAATTAGGAACAGGTGCTTCTAAATAGCAATTTCAGTGACACAGGTGTGTCCAATCAAGAGTAATTAGGCCCAGTTTTTTCTAATTAGCAATTTCAGAGGCACAGGCGTGGCCAATCAAGGCTAATTATGTCAAGGAGCACCTAATCCGCAATTTCAGTTTCACAGGTGTGGCCAATCAAGGCTAATAAGAACCAGGAGCGCTTAATCAGCAATTTCAGTGACACGGGTGTGGCCAATCTAGGCTAATTAGGACCAGGTGCTACTAATTAGCAATTTCAGTGACAAGGGTGAGGCCAATCAAGGCTAATTAGGACCAGGTGCTTCTATTTAGCAATTTCAATGACACAGGGTGAACAATTAATTCTAATTAGGACCAGGTGTTTCTACTTAGGAATTTCAATGAGAGAAGTGTGGCCAATCAAAGCTAATTAGGACTAGGTGCTTCTAAATAGCAATTTCAGTGACACAGGTCTGGCCAATCAAGGCTCATTAGGACCAGGTGCTTCAAGTTAGATATTATAGTGACACAGGTGTGGCCAATGAAGGCCAATTAGGACCAGGAGCGCCTAATCAGCAATTTCAGTGGCACACATGTGCCCAATCAAGGCTTTTTTGGACCAGGTGCGTCTAATTAGCAATGTGAATGACACAGATGTGGACAATTAATTCTAATTAGGACCACGTGTTTCTAATTAGCGACAATCAAGATTAATTAGAACCGTGTGTATCCAGTTAGCAATTTCAGTGACACAGGTGGGGCCAATCAAGGCTAATTGGGACCAGGAGTGCCTAATCAGCCATTTCAGTTTCAAGGGTGTGGCCAATCAAGGCTAATTAAAACCAGGCGCACCGAATCAGCCATTTCACTGGCACAGGTGTGGCCAATCAAGGCTCCTTAGGACCAGGTGCTTCTAATTAGCAATTTTACTGACACAGGTGTGGACATTCAAGGCTAATTAGGACCAGGTGTTTCTAATTAACAATTTCAGTGACACATGTATGGACAATCAAGGCTAATTAGGACCAGGTGTTTCTAATTATTGAAAATCAATGCTAATTCGTACCAGGTGTTTCTAATTAGCAATTTAAGTGACACGGGTGTGGCCAATCAAGGCTAATTAGGACCAGTTGCGTCTACTTAGCATTTTCAGTGACACAGGCCTGGCCAGTCAATGCTAATTAGGACCAGGTGTGCCTACTCAGCAATTTCAGTGGCAAAGTTGTGGCCAATCAAGGATAATTAGCAACAGGTGCTTCTAGTTAGCCATTTCAGTCACAGAGGTGTGGCCAATCAAAGCTAATTAGGAACAGGTGCTTCTAAATAGCAATTTCAGTGACACAGGTGTGTCCAATCAAGAGTAATTAGGCCCAGTTTTTTCTAATTAGCAATTTCAGAGGCACAGGCATGGCCAATCAAGGCTAATTATGTCAAGGAGCGCCTAATGCGCAATTTCAGTTGCACAGGTGTGGCCAATCAAGGCTAATAAGAACCAGGAGCGCTTAATCAGCAATTTCAGTGACATGGGTGTGGCCAATCCAGGCTAATTAGGACCAGGTGCTACTAATTAGCAATTTCAGTGACAAGGGTGAGGCCAATCAAGGCTAATTAGGACCAGGTGCTTCTATTTAGCAATTTCAATGACACAGGGTGAACAATTAATTCTAATTAGGACCAGGTGTTTCTACTTAGGAATTTCAATGAGAGAAGTGTGGCCAATCAAAGCTAATTAGGACTAAGTGCTTCTAAATAGCAATTTCAGTGACACAGGTCTGGCCAATCAAGGCTCATTAGGACCAG
This sequence comes from Typhlomys cinereus, assembly GCA_023101885.1. Classification (NCBI taxonomy): domain Eukaryota; kingdom Metazoa; phylum Chordata; class Mammalia; order Rodentia; family Platacanthomyidae; genus Typhlomys; species Typhlomys cinereus. The sequence continues at coordinate 545,894 of JALPQD010000807.1, read as the reverse complement.
GTGCTTCAAGTTAGATATTATAGTGACACAGGTGTGGCCAATGAAGGCTAATTAGGACCAGAGGTGCCTAATCAGCCATTTCAGTTTCAAGGGTGTGGCCAATCAAAGGCTAATTAAAACCAGGCGCACCGAATCAGCCATTTCACTGGCACAGGTGTGGCCAATCAAGGCTTATTAGGACCAGGCGTGCCCAATCAGGCATTTCATGGCACAGGTGTGGCCAATCAGGACTAATTAGGATGCAGCGAGCCTAATCAGCAATTTCAGTGACACATGTGTGGCTAATGAAGGCTAATTAGGACGAGGCGCGCCTAATTAGCAATTTCAGTGGCACAGGTGTGGCCAATAGAGGCTAATTAGGATCAGGCGCGCCTAATGTGCAATTTCAGTGGCAGGGGTGTGGCCAATCAAGGCTAATAAGGACCAGGAGCGCCTAATCAGCAATTTCAGTGACACGGGTGTAGCCAATCAAGACATTCGGACCAGGTGCGTCTAATTAGCAATTTCAATGACACGGGTGTGGCCAATCTAGGCTAATTAGGACCAGGTTCAACTAATTAGCAATTTCAGTGACAAGGGTGTGTCCAATCAAGGCTATTTAGGAACAAGCACGTCTAATTAGAAATTTCAATGACACAGGTGTGGACAATTAATTCTAATTAGGACCAGGTATTTCTCATTGTCAATTTCAGTGACATAGGTGTGGCAAATCAAGGGTAATTCGGATGAGGTGCGTCTAATTAGCAATTTCAGTGACATGGGTGTGGCCAATCAAGGCTAATTAGGACCAGGGGTCTAAATAGCACTTTCAGTGAGACAGGTGTGGCCAATCAAGGCTACTTAGGACAAGGGGCGTCTAATAGCACTTTCAGACACAGGTGTGGCCAATCAAGGCTACTTGGACCAGGTGCTTCTAATTAGCAATTTTAGTGACACAGGTGTGGACATTCAAGGCTAATTAGGACCAGGTGTTTCTAATTATTGAAAATCAATGCTAATTCGTACCAGGTGTTTCTAATTAGAAATTTCAGTGACACGGGTGTGGCCAATCAAGGCTAATTAGGACCAGTTGCGTCTACTTAGCATTTTCAGTGACACAGGCCTGGCCAGTCAATGCTAATTAGGACCAGGTGTGCCTACTCAGCAATTTCAGTGGCAAAGTTGTGGCCAATCAAGGATAATTAGCAACAGGTGCTTCTAGTTAGCCATTTCAGTCACAGAGGTGTGGCCAATCAAAGCTAATTAGGAACAGGTGCTTCTAAATAGCAATTTCAGTGACACAGGTGTGTCCAATCAAGAGTAATTAGGCCCAGTTTTTGCTAATTAGCAATTTCAGTGGCACAGGCGTGGCCAAACAAAGCTAATTATGTCAAGGAGCGTCTAATCCGCAATTTCAGTTGCACAGGTGTGGCCAATCAAGGCTAATAAGAACCAGGAGCGCTTAATCAGCAATTTCAGTGACATGGGTGTGGCCAATCCAGGCTAATTAGGACCAGGTGCTACTAATTAGCAATTTCAGTGACAAGGGTGTGGCCAATCAAGGCTAATTAGGACCAGGTGCTTCTATTTAGCAATTTCAATGACACAGGGTGAACAATTAATTCTAATTAGGACCAGGTGTTTCTAATTAGGAATTTCAATGAGAGAAGTGTGGCCAATCAAAGCTAATTAGGACTAAGTGCTTCTAAATAGCAATTTCAGTGACACAGGTCTGGCCAATCAAGGCTCATTAGGACCAGGTGCTTCAAGTTAGATATTATAGTGACACAGGTGTGGCCAATGAAGGCTAATTAGGACCAGAGGTGCCTAATCAGCCATTTCAGTTTCAAGGGTGTGGCCAATCAAGGCTAATTAAAACCAGGCGCACCGAATCAGCCATTTCACTGGCACAGGTGTGGCCAATCAAGGCTCCTTAGGACCAGGTGCTTCTAATTAGCAATTTTACTGACACAGGTGTGGACATTCAAGGCTAATTAGGACCAGGTGTTTCTAATTAACAATTTCAGTGACACATGTATGGACAATCAAGGCTAATTAGGACCAGGTGTTTCTAATTATTGAAAATCAATGCTAATTCGTACCAGGTGTTTCTAATTAGCAATTTCAGTGACACGGGTGCTGCCAATCAAGGCTAATTAGGACCAGTTGCGTCTACTTAGCATTTTCAGTGACACAGGCGTGGCCAGTCAATGCTAATTAGGACCAGGTGTGCCTACTCAGCAATTTCAGTGGCAAAGTTGTGGCCAATCAAGGATAATTAGCAACAGGTGCTTCTAGTTAGCCATTTCAGTCAGTCACAGAGGTGTGGCCAATCAAAGCTAATTAGGAACAGGTGCTTCTAAATAGCAATTTCAGTGACACAGGTGTGTCCAATCAAGAGTAATTAGGCCCAGTTTTTTCTAATTAGCAATTTCAGAGGCACAGGCGTGGCCAATCAAGGCAAGTGTCAAGGAGCACCTAATCCGCAATTTCAGTTGCACAGGTGTGGCCAATCAAGGTAATAAGAACCACGAGCGCTTAATCAGCAATTTCAGTGACACGGGTGTGGCCAATCTAGGCTAATTAGGACCAGGTGCTACTAATTAGCAATTTCAGTGACAAGGGTGTGGCCAATCAAGGCTAATTAGGACCAGGTGCTTCTATTTAGCAATTTCATGACACAGGGTGAACAATTAATTCTAATTAGGACCAGGTGTTTCTAATTAGGAATTTCAATGAGAGAAGTGTGGCCAATCAAAGCTAATTAGGACTAGGTGCTTCTAAATAGCAATTTCAGTGACACAGGTCTGGCCAATCAAGGCTCATTAGGACCAGGTGCTTCAAGTTAGATATTATAGTGACACAGGTGTGGCCAATGAAGGCTAATTAGGACCAGGAGCGCCTAATCAGCAATTTCAGTGGCACACATGTGCCCAATAAAGGCTTTTTTGGACCAGGTGCGTCTAATTAGCAATGTGAATGACACAGATGTGGACAATTAATTCTAATTAGGACCACGTGTTTCTAATTAGCGACAATCAAGATTAATTAGAACCGTGTGTATCCAGTTAGCAATTTCAGTGACACAGGTGGGGCCAATCAAGGCTAATTGGGACCAGGAGTGCCTAATCAGCCATTTCAGTTTCAAGGGTGTGGCCAATCAAGGCTAATTAAAACCAGCGCAGCGCAACGAATCAGCCATTTCACTGGCACAGGTGTGGCCAATCAAGGCTTATTAGGACCAGGCGCGCCCAATCAGGCATTTCATGGCACAGGTGTGGCCAATCAGGACTAATTAGGATGCAGCGAGCCTAATCAGCAATTTCAGTGACACATGTGTGGCTAATGAAGGCTAATTAGGACGAGGCGCGCCTAATTAGCAATTTCAGTGGCACAGGTGTGGCCAATAGAGGCTAATTAGGATCAGGCGCGCCTAATGTGCAATTTCAGTGGCAGGGGTGTGGCCAATCAAGGCTAATAAGGACCAGGAGCGCCTAATCAGCAATTTCAGTGACACGGGTGTAGCCAATCAAGACTAATTCGGACCAGGTCCGTCTAATTAGCAATTTCAATGACACGGGTGTGGCCAATCTAGGCTAATTAGGACGAGGTTCAACTAATTAGCAATTTCAGTGACAAGGGTGTGTCCATTCAAGGCTATTTAGGAACAAGCACGTCTAATTCAAAATTTCAATGACACAGGTGTGGACAATTAATTCTAATTAGGACCAGGTATTTCTCATGGTCAATTTCAGTGACACAGGTGTGGCCAATCAAGGGTAATTCGGATCAGGTGCGTCTAATTAGCAATTTCAGTGACATGGGTGTGGCCAATCAAGGCTAATTAGGACCAGGAGCGTCTAAATAGCATTTTCAGTGACACAGGTGTGGCCAATCAAGGCTACTTAGGACCCAGGTGCTTCTAATTAGCAATTTTACTGACACAGGTGTGGACATTCAAGCCTAATTAGGACCAGGTGTTTCTAATTAACAATTTCAGTGACACATGTGTGGACAATCAAGGCTAATTAGGACCAGGTGTTTCTAATTATTGAAAATCAATGCTAATTCATACCAGCTGTTTCTAATTAGCAATTTCAGTGACTCGGGTGTGGCCAATCAAGGCTAATTAGGACCAGTTGGGGCTACTTAGCATTTTCAGTGACACAGGCGTGGCCAATCAATGCTAATTAGGACCAGGTGTGCTTACTCAGCAATTTCAGTGGCAAAGGTGTGGCCAATCAAGGATAATTAGCAACAGGTGCTTCTAGTTAGCCATTTCAGTCACAGAGGTGTGGCCAATCAAAGCTAATTAGGAACAGGTGCTTCTAAATAGCAATTTCAGTGACACAGGTGTGTCCAATCAAGAGTAATTAGGCCCAATTTTTTCTAATTAGCAATTTCAGTGGCACAGGTGTGGCCAATCAAGGCTAATTATGTCAAGGAGCGCCTAATCCGCAATTTCAGTTGCACAGGTGTGGCCAATCAAGGCTAATAAGAACCAGGAGCGCTTAATCAGCAATTTCAGTGACACGGGTGTGGCCAATCTAGGCTAATTAGGACCAGGTGCTACTAATTAGCAATTTCAGTGACAAGGGTGTGGCCAATCAAGGCTAATTAGGACCAGGTGCTTCTATTTAGTAATTTCAATGACACAGGGTGAACAATTAATTCTAATTAGGACCAGGTGTTTCTAATTAGGAATTTCAATGAGAGAAGTGTGGCCAATCAAAGCTAATTAGGACTAGGTGCTTCTAAATAGCAATTTCAGTGACACAGGTCTGGCCAATCAAGGCTCATTAGGACCAGGTGCTTCAAGTTAGATACTATATGACACAGGTGTGGCCAATGAAGGCTAATTAGGACCAGGAGCGCCTACTAGCAATTTCAGTGGCACACATGTGCCCAATCAAGGCTTTTTTGGACCAGGTGCGTCTAATTAGCAATGTGAATGACACAGATGTGGACAATTAATTCTAATTAGGACCACGTGTTTCTAATTAGCGACAATCAAGATTAATTAGAACCGTGTGTATGCGGTTAGCAATTTCAGTGACACAGGTGGGGCCAATCAAGGCTAATTGGGACCAGGAGTGCCTAATCAGCCATTTCAGTTTCAAGGGTGTGGCCAATCAAGGCTAATTAAAACCAGGCGCACCGAATCAGCCATATCACTGGCACAGGTGTGGCCAATCAAGGCTTATTAGGACCAGGAGCGCCCAATCAGGCATTTCATGTCACAGGTGTGGCCAATCAGGACTAATTAGGATGCAGCGAGCCTAATCAGCAATTTCAGTGACACATGTGTGGCTAATGAAGGCTAATTAGGATGAGGCGCGCCTAATTAGCAATTTCAGTGGCACAGGTGTGGCCAATAGAGTCTAATTAGGATCCGGCGCGCCTAATGTGCAATTTCAGTGGCAGGGGTGTGGCCAATCAAGGCTAATAAGGACCAGGAGCGCCTAATCAGCAATTTCAGTGACACGGGTGTAGCCAATCAAGACTAATTGGGTCCAGGTGCATCTAATTAGCAATTTCAATGACACGGGTGTGGCCAATCTAGGCTAATTAGGACCAGGTTCAACTAATTAGCAATTTCAGTGACAAGGGTGTGTCCAATCAAGGCTATTTAGGAACAAGCACATCTAATTCGAAATTTCAATGACACAGGTGTGGACAATTAATTCTAATCATGACCAGGTCTTTCTCATTGTCAATTTCAGTGACACAGGTGTGGCCAATCAAGGGTAATTCGGATCAGGTGCGTCTAATTAGCAATTTCAGTGACATGGGTGTGGCCAATCAAGGCTAATTAGGACCAGGGGCGTCTAAATAGCACTTTCAGTGACACAGGTGTGGCCAATCAAGGCTACTTAGGACCAGGGGCATCTAAATAGCACTTTCAGTGACACAGGTGTGGCCAATCAAGGCTACTTTGGACCAGGTGCTTCTAAGTAGCAATTTTAGTGAGACAGGTGTGGACATTCAAGGCAAATTAGGACCAGGTGTTTCTAATTAACAATTTCAGTGACACATGTGTGGACAATCAAGGCTAATTAGGACCAGGTGTTTCTAATTATTGAAAATCAATGCTAATTCGTACCAGGTGTTTCTAATTAGCAATTTCAGTGACACGGGTGTGGCCAATCAAGGCTAATTAGTACCAGTTGCGTCTACTTAGCATTTTCAGTGACACAGGCATGGCCAGTCAATGCTAATTAGGACCAGGTGTGCCTACTCAGCAATTTCAGTGCAAAGTTGTGGCCAATCAAGGATATAGCAACAGGTGCTTCTAGTTAGCCATTTCAGTCACAGAGGTGTGGCCAATCAAAGCTAATTAGGAACAGGTGCTTCTAAAGCAATTTCAGTGACACAGGTGTGTCCAATCAAGAGTAATTAGGCCCAGTTTTTTCTAATTAGCAATTTCAGAGGCACAGGCGTGGCCAATCAAGGCTAATTATGTCAAGGAGCACCTAATCCGCAATTTCAGTTTCACAGGTGTGGCCAATCAAGGCTAATAAGAACCAGGAGCGCTTAATCAGCAATTTCAGTGACACGGGTGTGGCCAATCTAGGCTAATTAGGACCAGGTGCTACTAATTAGCAATTTCAGTGACAAGGGTGAGGCCAATCAAGGCTAATTAGGACCAGGTGCTTCTATTTAGCAATTTCAATGACACAGGGTGAACAATTAATTCTAATTAGGACCAGGTGTTTCTACTTAGGAATTTCAATGAGAGAAGTGTGGCCAATCAAAGCTAATTAGGACTAGGTGCTTCTAAATAGCAATTTCAGTGACACAGGTCTGGCCAATCAAGGCTCATTAGGACCAGGTGCTTCAAGTTAGATATTATAGTGACACAGGTGTGGCCAATGAAGGCCAATTAGGACCAGGACGCCTAATCAGCAATTTCAGTGGCACACATGTGCCCAATCAAGGCTTTTTTGGACCAGGTGCGTCTAATTAGCAATGTGAATGACACAGATGTGGACAATTAATTCTAATTAGGACCACGTGTTTCTAATTAGCGACAATCAAGATTAATTAGAACCGTGTGTATCCAGTTAGCAATTTCAGTGACACAGGTGGGGCCAATCAAGGCTAATTGGGACCAGGAGTGCCTAATCAGCCATTTCAGTTTCAAGGGTGTGGCCAATCAAGGCTAATTAAAACCAGGCGCACCGAATCAGCCATTTCACTGGCACAGGTCTGGCCAATCAAGGCTTATTAGGACCAGGCGTGCCCAATCAGGCATTTCATGGCACAGGTGTGGCCAATCAGGACTAATTAGGATGCAGCGAGCCTAATCAGCAATTTCAGTGACACATGTGTGGCTAATGAAGGCTAATTAGGACGAGGCGCGCCTAATTAGCAATTTCAGTGGCACAGGTGTGGCCAATAGAGGCTAATTAGGATCAGGCGCGCCTAATGTGCAATTTCAGTGGCAGGGGTGTGGCCAATCAAGGCTAATAAGGACCAGGAGCGCCTAATCAGCAATTTCAGTGACACGGGTGTAGCCAATCAAGACTCATTCGGACCAGGTGCGTCTAATTAGCAATTTCAATGACACGGGTGTGGCCAATCTAGGCTAATTAGGACCAGGTTCAACTAATTAGCAATTTCAGTGACAAGGGTGTCCAATCAAGGCTATTTAGGAACAAGCACGTCTAATTAGAAATTTCAATGACACAGGTGTGGACAATTAATTCTAATTAGGACCAGGTATTTCTCATTGTCAATTTCAGTGACATAGGTGTGGCAAATCAAGGGTAATTCGGATGAGGTGCGTCTAATTAGCAATTTCAGTGACATGGGTGTGGCCAATCAAGGCTAATTAGGACCAGGGGCGTCTAAATAGCACTTTCAGTGAGACAGGTGTGGCCAATCAAGGCTACTTAGGACAAGGGGCGTCTAAATAGCACTTTCAGTGACACAGGTGTGGCCAATCAAGGCTACTTTGGACCAGGTGCTTCTAATTAGCAATTTTAGTGACACAGGTGTGGACATTCAAGGCTAATTAGGACCAGGTGTTTCTAATTATTGAAAATCAATGCTAATTCGTACCAGGTGTTTCTAATTAGAAATTTCAGTGACACGGGTTTGGCCAATCAAGGCTAATTAGGACCAGTTGCGTCTACTTAGCATTTTCAGTGACACAGGCCTGGCCAGTCAATGCTAATTAGGACCAGGTGTGCCTACTCAGCAATTTCAGTGGCAAAGTTGTGGCCAATCAAGGATAATTAGCAACAGGTGCTTCTAGTTAGCCATTTCAGTCACAGAGGTGTGGCCAATCAAAGCTAATTAGGAACAGGTGCTTCTAAATAGCAATTTCAGTGACACAGGTGTGTCCAATCAAGAGTAATTAGGCCCAGTTTTTGCTAATTAGCAATTTCAGTGGCACAGGCGTGGCCAAACAAAGCTAATTATGTCAAGGAGCGTCTAATCCGCAATTTCAGTTGCACAGGTGTGGCCAATCAAGGCTAATAAGAACCAGGAGCGCTTAATCAGCAATTTCAGTGACATGGGTGTGGCCAATCCAGGCTAATTAGGACCAGGTGCTACTAATTAGCAATTTCATGACAAGGGTGGTGGCCAATCAAGGCTAATTAGGACCAGGTGCTTCTATTTAGCAATTTCAATGACACAGGGTGAACAATTAATTCTAATTAGGACCAGGTGTTTCTAATTAGGAATTTCAATGAGAGAAGTGTGGCCAATCAAAGCTAATTAGGACTAAGTGCTTCTAAATAGCAATTTCAGTGACACAGGTCTGGCCAATCAAGGCTCATTAGGACCAGGTGCTTCAAGTTAGATATTATAGTGACACAGGTGTGGCCAATGAAGGCTAATTAGGACCAGAGGTGCCTAATCAGCCATTTCAGTTTCAAGGGTGTGGCCAATCAAGGCTAATTAAAACCAGGCGCACCAAATCAGCCATTTCACTGGCACAGGTGTGGCCAATCAAGGCTCCTTAGGACCAGGTGCTTCTAATTAGCAATTTTACTGACACAGGTGTGGACATTCAAGGCTAATTAGGACCAGGTGTTTCTAATTAACAATTTCAGTGACACATGTATGGACAATCAAGGCTAATTAGGACCAGGTGTTTCTAATTATTGAAAATCAATGCTAATTCGTACCAGGTGTTTCTAATTAGCAATTTCAGTGACACGGGTGCTGCCAATCAAGGCTAATTAGGACCAGTTGCGTCTACTTAGCATTTTCAGTGACACAGGCTGGCCAGTCAATGCTAATTAGGACCAGGTGTGACTACTCAGCAATTTCAGTGGCAAGTTGTGGCCAATCAAGGATAATTAGCAACAGGTGCTTCTAGTTAGCCATTTCAGTCACAGAGGTGTGGCCAATCAAAGCTAATTAGGAACAGGTGCTTCTAAATAGCAATTTCAGTGACACAGGTGTGTCCAATCAAGAGTAATTAGGCCCAGTTTTTTCTAATTAGCAATTTCAGTGGCACAGGCGTGGCCAATCAAGGCTATTTATGTCAAGGAGCGCCTAATCCGCAATTTCAGTTGCACGGGTGTGGACAATCAAGGCTCATTAGGACCAGGTGCTTCAAGTTAGATATTATAGTGACACAGGTGTGGCCAATGAAGGCTAATTAGGACCAGGAGCGCCTAATCAGCAATTTCATTGGCACAGATGTGCCCAATCAAGGGTATTTCGGACCAGGTGCGTCTAATTAGCAATGTGAATGACACAGATGTGGACAATTAATTCTAATTAGGACCACGTGTTTCTAATTAGCGACAGTCAATATTAATTAGAACCGTGTGTATCCAGTTAGCAATTTCAGTGACACAGGTGTGGCCAATGAAGGCTAATTAGGACCAGGAGCGCCTAATCAGCAATTTCAGTTTCAAGGGTGTGTCCAATCAAGGCTAATTAAAACCAGGTGCACCGAATCAGCCATTTCACTGCACAGGTGTGGCCAATCAAGGCTTATTAGGACCAGGCGCGCCCCAATCAGGCATTTCATGGCACAGGTGTGGCCAATCAGAACTAATTAGGATGCAGGCGAGCCTAATCAGCAATTTCAGTGACACATGTGTGGCTAATGAAGGCTAATTAGGACGAGGCGCGCCTAATTAGCAATTTCAGTGGCACAGGTGTGGCCAATAGAGGCTAATTAGGATCAGGCAGGCGCCTAATGTGCAATTTCAGTGGCAGGGGTGTGGCCAATCAAGGCTAATAAGGACCAGGAGCGCCTAATCAGCAATTTCAGTGACACGGGTGTAACCAATCAAGACTAATTCGGACCAGGTGTGTCTAATTAGCAATTTCAATGACACGGGTGTGGCCAATCTAGGCTAATTAGGACCAGGTTCAACTAATTAGCAATTTCAGTGACAAGGGTGTGTCCAATCAAGGCTATTTAGGAACAAGCACGTCTAATTCGAAATTTCAATGACACAGGTGTGGACAATTAATTCTAATTAGGACCAGGTGTTTCTCATTGTCAATTTCAGTGACTCAGGTGTGGCCAATCAAGGGTAATTCAGATCAGGTGCGTCTAATTAGCAATTTCAGTGACATGGGTGTGGCCAATCAAGGCTAGTTAGGACCAGGAGCGTCTAAATAGCACTTTCCGTGACACAGGTGTGGCCAATCAAGGCTACTTAGGACCAGGTGCTTCTAATTAGCAATTTTACTGACACAGGTGTGGATATTCAAGGCTGATTAGGACCAGGTGTTTCTAATTAACAATTTCAGTGACACATGTGTGGACAATCAAGGCTAATTAGGACCAGGTGTTTCTAATTATTGAAAATCAATGCTAATTCGTACCAGGTGTTTCTAATTAGCAATTTCAGTGACACGGGTGCGGCCAATCAAGGCTAATTAGGACCAGTTGCGTCTACTTAGCATTTTCATTGACACAGGCATGGCCAATCAATGCTAATTAGGACCAGGTGTGCCTACTCAGCAATTTCAGTGGCAAAGGTGTGGCCAATCAAGGATAATTAGCAACTGGTGCTTCTTGTAAGCCATTTCAGTCACAGAGGTGTGGCCAACCAAAGCTAATTAGGAACAGGTGCTTCTAAATAGCAATTTCAGTGACACAGGTGTGTCCAATCAAGAGTAATTAGGCCCAGTTTTTTCTAATTAGCAATTTCAGTGGCACAGGCGTGGCCAATCAAGGCTAATTATGTCAAGGAGCACCTAATCCGCAATTTCAGTTGCACAGTGTGGCCAATCAAGGCTAATAAGAACCAGGAGCGCTTAATCAGCAATTTCAGTGACACGGGTGTGGCCAATCTAGGCTAATTAGGACCAGGTGCTACTAATTAGCAATTTCAGTGACAAGGGTGTGGCCAATCAAGGCTAAATAGGACCAGGTGCTTCTATTTAGCAATTTCAATGACACAGGGTGAACAATTAATTCTAATTAGGACCAGGTGTTTCTAATAGGAATTTCAATGAGAGAAGTGTTGGCCAATCAAGCTAATTATGACTAGGTGCTTCTAAATAGCAATTTCAGTGACACAGGTCTGGCAAATCAAGGCTCATTAGGCCCAGGTACTTCAAGTTAGATATTTAGTGACACAGGTGTGGCCAATGAAGGCTAATTGGCCAGGAGTGCCTAATCAGCCAGTTCAGTTTCAAGGTGTGGTCCAATCAAGGTAATTAAAACCAGACGCACCGAATCAGCTATTTCACTGGCACAGGTGTGGCCAATCAAGGCTCCTTAGGACCAGGTGCTTCTAATTAGCAATTTTACTGACACAGGTGTGGACATTCAAGGCTAATTAGGACCAGGTGTTTCTAATTAACAATTTCAGTGACACATGTGTGGACAATCAAGGCTAATTGGGACCAGGTGTTTCTAATTATTGAAAATCAATGCTAATTCGTACCAGGTGTTTCTAAATAGCAACTTTCAGTGACCACAGGTGTGACCAATCAAGGCTACTTAGGACCAGGGGCATCTAAATAGCACTTTCAGTGACACAGGTGTGGCCAATCAAGGCTACTTTGGACAGGTGCTTCTTAGTAGCAATTTTAGTGAGACAGGTGTGGACATTCAAGGCTAATTAGGACCGGTGTTTCTAATTTCAATTTCAGTGACACTGTGTGGACAAATCAAGGCTAATTAGGACCAGGTGTTTCTAATTATCAAAATCAATGCTAATTCGTACCAGGTGTTTCTAATTAGCAATTTCAGTGACACGGGTGTGGCCAATCAAGGCTAATTAGGACCAGTTGCGTCTACTTAGCATTTTCAGTGACACAGGCGTGGCCAGTCAAGGCTAATTAAGAACCAGTGTGCCTACTCAGCAATTTCAGTGCAAAGTTGTGGCCAATCAAGGATAATTAGCAACAGGTGCTTCTAGTTAGCCATTTCAGTCACAGATTTGTGGCCAATCAAAGCTAATTAGGAACAGGTGCTTCTAAATAGCAATTTCAGTGACACAGGTGTGTCCAATCAAGAGTATTAGGCCCAGTTTTTCTAATTAGCAATTTCAGGCACAGGTGTGGCCAATCAGGCTAATTATGTCAAGGAGCACCTAATCCGCAATTTCAGTTGCACAGGTGTGGCCAATCAAGGCTAATAAGAACCAGGAGCGCTTAATCAGCAATTTCAGTGACATGGGTGTGGCCAATCTAGGCTAATTAGGACCAGGTGCTACTAATTAGCAATTTCAGTGACAAGGGTGTGGCAATCAAGGCTAATTAGGACCAGGTGCTTCTATTTAGCAACATTTCAATGACACAGGGTGAACAATTAATTCTAATTAGGACCAGGTGTTTCTACTAGGAATTCAGATGAGAAGTGTGGCCAATCAAAGCTAATTAGTACTAGGTGCTTCTAAATAGCAATTCAGTGACACAGGTCTGGCCAATCAAGGCTCATTAGAACCAGGTGCTTCAAGTTAGATATTATAGTGACAAGGTGTGGCCAATGAAGGCGAATTAGGACCAGGAGCACCTCATCAGCAATTTCAGTGGCACACATGTGCCCAACTCAAGGCTTGTTTTGGACCAGGTGCGTCTAATTAGCAATGTGAATGACACAGATGTGGACAATTAATTCTAATTAGGACCACGTGTTTCTAATAGCGACAATCAAGATTAATTAGAACCGTGTGTATGCAGTTAGCAATTTCAGTGACACAGGTGGGGCCAATCAAGGCTAATTGGGACCAGGAGTGCCTAATCAGCCATTTCAGTTTCAAGGGTGTGGCCAATCAAGGCTAATTAAAACCAGGCGCACCGAATCAGCCATTTCACTGGCACAGGTCTGGCCAATCAAGGCTTATTAGGACCAGGCGCGCCCAATCAGGCATTTCATGGCACAGGTGTGGCCAATCAGGACTAATTAGGATGCAGCGAGCCTAATCAGCAATTTCAGTGACACATGTGTGGCTAATGAAGGCTAATTAGGACCAGGCGCGCCTAATTAGCAATTTCAGTTGCACAGGTGTGGCCAATAGAGGCTAATTAGGATCAGGCGCGCCTCATGTGCAATTTCAGTGGCAGGGGTGTGGCCAATCAAGGCTAATAAGGACCAGGAGCGCCTAATCGCATTTCAGTGACACGGGTGTAGCCAATCAAGATCATTCGGACCAGGTGCGTCTAATTAGCAATTTCAATGACACGGGTGTGGCCAATCTAGGCTAGTTAGGACCAGGTTCAACTAATTAGCAATTTCAGTGACAAGGGTGTGTCCAATCAAGGCTATTAGGAACAAGCACGTCTAATTCGAAATTTCAATGACACAGGTGTGGACAATAATTCTAATTAGGACCAGGTCTTTCTCATTGTCAATTTCAGTGACACAGGTGTGGCCAATCAAGGGTAATTCGGATCAGGTGCGTCTAATTAGCAATTTCAGTGACATGGGTGTGGCCAATCAAGGCTAATTAGGACCAGGGGCGTCTAAATAGCACTTTCAGTGATACAGGTGTGGCCAATCAAGGCTACTTAGGACAAGGGGCGTCTAAATAGCACTTTCAGTGACACAGGTGTGGCCAATCAAGGCTACTTTGGACCAGGTGCTTCTAATTAGCAATTTTAGTGACACAGGTGTGGACATTCAAGGCTAATTAGGACCAGGTGTTTTCTAATTATTGAAAATCAATGCTAATTCGTACCAGGTGTTTCTAATTCGCCAATTTCAGTGACACGGGTGTGGCCAATCAAGGCTAATTAGGACAGTTGCGTCTACTTAGCATTTTCAGTGACACAGGCATGGCCAGTCAATGCTAATTAGGACCAGGTGTGCCTACTCAGCAATTCAGTGGCAAAGTTGTGGCCAATCAAGGATAATTAGCAACAGGTGCTTCTAGTTAGCCATTTCAGTCACAGAGGTGTGGCCAATCAAAGCTAATTAGGAACAGGTGCTTCTAAATAGCAATTTCAGTGACACAGGTGTGTCCAATCAAGAGTAATTAGGCCCAGTTTTTGCTAATTAGCAATTTCAGTGGCACAGGCGTGGCCAATCAAAGCTAATTATGCCAAGGAGCGCCTAATGCGCAATTTCAGTTGCACAGGTGTGGCCAATCAAGGCTAATAAGAACCAGGAGCGTTAATCAGCAATTTCAGTGACACGGGTGTGGCCAATCTAGGCTAATTAGGACCAGGTGCTACTAATTAGCAATTTCAGTGACAAGGGTGTGGCCAATCAAGGCTAATTAGGACCAGGTGCTTCTATTTAGCAATTTCAATGACACAGGGTGAACAATTAATTCTAATTAGGAATAGGTGTTTCTAGTTAGGAATTTCAATGAGAGAAGTGTGGCCAATCAAAGCTAATTAGGACTAAGTGCTTCTAAATAGCAATTTCAGTGACACAGGTCTGGCCAATCAAGGCTCATTAGGACCAGGTGCTTTAAGTTAGATATTATAGTGACACAGGTGTGGCCAATGAAGGCTAATTAGGACCAGGAGTGCCTAATCAGCCATTTCAGTTTCAACGGTGTGGCCAATGAAGGCTAATTAAAACCAGGCACACCGAATCAGCCATTTCACTGGCACAGGTGTGGCCAATCAAGGCTCCTTAGGACCAGGTGCTTCTAATTAGCAATTTTACTGACACAGGTGTGGACATTCAAGGCTAATTAGGACCAGGTGTTTCTAATTAACAATTTCAGTGACACATGTGTGGACAATCAAGGCTAATTAGGACCAGGTGTTTCTAATTATTGAAAATCAAAGCTAATTCGTACCAGGTGTTTCTAATTAGCAATTTCAGTGACACGGGTGTGGCCAATCAAGGCTAATTAGGAGCAGTTGCATCTACTTAGAATTTTCAGTGACACAGGCATGGCCAATCAATGCTAATTAGGACCAGGTGTGCCTACTCAGCAATTTCAGTGGCAAAGTTGTGGCCAATCAAGGATAATTAGCAACAGGTGCTTCTAGTTAGCCATTTCAGTCACAGGTGTGGCCAATCAAAGCTAATTAGGAACAGGTGCTTCTAAATAGCAATTTCAGTGACACAGGTGTGTCCAATCAAGAGTAATTAGGCCCAGTTTTTTCTATTAGCAATTTCAGAGGCACAGGCGTGGCCAATCAAGGCTAATTATGTCAAGGAGCGCCTAATCCGCAATTTCAGTTGCACAGGTGTGGCCAATCAAGGCTAATAAGAACCAGAAGCGCTTAATCAGCAATTTCAGTGACACGGGTGTGGCCAATCTAGGCTAATTAGGACCAGGTGCTACTAGTTAGCAATTTCAGTGACAAGGGTGAGGCCAATCAAGGCTAATTAGGACCAGGTGCTTCTATTTAGCAATTTCAATGACACAGGGTGAACAATTAATTCTAATTAGGACCAGGTGTTTCTAGTTAGGAATTTCAATGAGAGAAGTGTGGCCAATCAAAGCTAATTAGGACTAGGTGCTTCTAAATAGCAATTTCAGTGACACAGGTCTCGCCAATCAAGGCTCATTAGGACCAGGTGCTTCAAGTTAGATATTATAGTGACACAGGTGTGGCCAATGAAGGCTAATTAGGACCAGGAGTGCCTAATCAGCCATGTCAGTTTCAAGGGTGTGGCCAATCAAGGCTAATTAAAACCAGACGCAACGAATCAGCCATTTCACTGGCACAGGTGTGGCCAATCAAGGCTCCTTAGACCAGGTGCTTCTAATTAGCAATTTTACTGACACAGGTGTGGACATTCAAGGCTAATTAGGACCAGTGTTTCTAATTAACAATTTCAGTGACACATGTGTGGACAATCAAGGCTAATTAGGACCAGGTGTTTCTAATTATTGAAAATCAATGCTAATTCGAACCAGGTGTTTCTAATTAGCAATTTCAGTGACACGGGTGTGGCCAATCAAGGCTAATTAGGACCAGTTGCGTCTACTTAGCATTTCAGTGACACAGGCGTGGCCAGTCAATGCTAATTAGGACCAGGGTGCCTACTCAGCAATTTCAGTGGCAAAGTTGTGGCCAATCAAGGATAATTAGCAACAGGTGCTTCTAGTTAGCCATTTCAGTCACAGAGTGTGGCCAATCAAAGCTAATTAGGAACAGGTGCTTCTAAATAGCAATTTCAGTGACACAGGTGTGTCCAATCAAGAGTAATTAGCCCAGTTTTTTCTAATTAGCAATTTCAGAGGCACAGGCGTGGCCAATCAAGGCTAATTATGTCAAGGAGCGCCTAATCCGCAATTTCAGGTGCACAGGTGTGGCCAATCAGAACTAATTAGGATGCAGCGAGCCTCATCAACGATTTCAGTGACACATGTGTGGCTAATGAAGGCTAATTAGGACGAGGCGCGCCTAATTAGCAATTTCAGTGGCACAGGTGTGGCCAATAGAGGCTAATTAGGATCAGGCGAGCCTAATGTTGCAATTTCAGTGGCAGGGTGTGGCCAATCAAGGCTAATAAGGACCAGGAGCGCCTAATCAGCAATTTCAGTGACACGGGTGTAGCCAATCAAGACTAATTCGGACCAGGTGTGTCTAATTAGCAATTTCAATGACACGGGTGTGGCCAATCTAGGCTAATTAGGACCAGGTTCAACTAATTAGCAATTTCAGTGACAAGGGTGTGTCCAATCAAGGCTATTTAGGAACAAGCACTTCTAATTAGAAATTTCAATGACACAGGTGTGGACAATTAATTCTAATTAGGACCAGGATTTCTCATTGTCAATTTCAGTGACACAGGTGTGGCCAATCAAGGGTAATTTAGATCAGGTGCGTCTAATTAGCAATTTCAGTGACATGGGTGTGGTAAATCAAGGCTAATTAGGACCAGGGGCGACTAAATAGCACTTTCAGTGACACAGATGTAGCCAATCAAGGCTACTTTGGACCAGGTGCTTCTAATTAGCAATTTTAGTGACACAGGTGTGGACATTCAAGGCTAATTAGGACCAGGTGTTTCTAATTATTGAAAATCAATGTTAATTCGTACCAGGTGTTTCTAATTAGCATTTTCAGTGACACAGGCGTGGCCAGTCAATGCTAATTAGGACCAGGTGTGCCTACTCAACAATTTCAGTGGCAAAGTTGTGGCCAATCAAGGATAATTAGCAACAGGTGCTTCTAGTTAGCCATTTCAGTCACAGAGGTGTGGCCAATCAAAGCTCATTAGGAACAGGTGCTTCTAAATAGCAATTTCAGTGACACAGGTGTGTCCAATCAAGAGTAATTAGGCCCAGTTTTTTCTAATTAGCAATTTCAGTGGCACAGGCATGGCCAATCAAGGCTAATTATGTCAAGGAGCGCCTAATCCGCAATTTCAGTTGCACAGGTGTGGCCAATCAAGGCTAATAAGAACCAGGAGCGCTTAATCAGCAATTTCACTGACACGGGTGTGGCCAATCTAGGCTAATTAGGACCAGGTGCTACTAATTAGCAATTTCAGTGACAAGGGTGTGGCCAATCAAGGCTAATTAGGAGCAGGTGCTTCTTTTTTTTTTTGTTTTTTTTATAATTTTTTTTTTAAATTTTTTTTTATTATTATTATTATTTATTCAACCGTGTGTATGTGTGTGCGCGCGTGTGTGTGTCTGTGTGTGTGTGTGTGTGTGTGTGTGTGTACGTGTGTGTAGAACCACGGACGAATTCGCGAACCACCATGGACTCCTCCACCTACTTCTGCCCCGGGATTCACAGGCTCCTCCCTACCAGGACCAGAAGCGCAGGCCACCCCCGCTTCTGCCTGGCGTCTATACGTGGGATCTGGGATCCGAACTCGGGACCTTCCGCCTGCAAGGCGGAGGCTTAAACCCTGAGCCACCTCTCCAGCCCAGGACCAGGTGCTTCTATTTAGCAATTTCAATGACACAGGGTGAACAATTAATTCTAATTAGGACCAGGTGTTTGCTTAGGAATTTCAATGAGAGAAGTGTGGCCAATCAAAGCTAATTAGGACTAGGTGCTTCTAAATAGCAATTCAGTGACACAGGTCTGGCCAATCAAGGCTCATTAGGACCAGGTGCTTCAAGTTAGATATTATACTGACACAGGTGTGGCCAATGAAGGCTAATTAGGACCAGGAGTGCCTAATCAGCCATTTCAGTTTCAAGGGTGTGGCCAATCAAGGCTAATTAAAACCAGGCGCACCAAATCAGCCATTTCACTGGCACAGGTGTGGCCAATCAAGGCTCCTTAGGACCAGGTGCTTCTAATTAGCAATTTTACTGACACAGGTGTGGACATTCAAGGCTAATTAGGACCAGGTGTTTCTAATTAACAATTTCAGTGACACATGTGTGGACAATCAAGGCTAATTAGGACCAGGTGTTTCTAATTATTGAAAATCAATGCTAATTCGTACCAGGTGTTTCTAATTAGCAATTTCAGTGACACGGGTGTGGCCAATCAAGGCTAATTAGGACCAGTTGCGTCTACTTAGCATTTTCAGTGACACAGGCGTGGCCAATCAATGCTAATTAGGACCAGGTGTGCCTACTCAGCAATTTCAGTGGCAAAGGTGTGGCCAATCAAGGATAATTAGCAACTGGTGCTTCTAGTTAGCCATTTCAGTCACAGAGGTGTGGCCAATCAAAGCTAATTAGGAACAGGTGCTTCTAAATAGCAATTTCAGTGACACAGGTGTGTCCAATCAAGAGTAATTAGGCCCAGTTTTTTCTAATTAGCAATTTCAGTGGCACAGGTGTGGCCAATCAAGGCTAATTATGTCAAGGAGCGCCTAATCCGCATTTTCAGTTGCACAGGTGTGGCCAATCAAGGCTAATAAGAACCAGGAGCAATTTCAGTGACACGGGTGTGGCCAATCTAGGCTAATTAGGACCAGGCGCTACTAATTAGCAATTTCAGTGACAAGGGTGTGGCCAATCAAGGCTAATTAGGACCAGGTGCTTCTATTTAGCAATTTCAATGACACAGGGTGAACAATTAATTCTAATTAGGACCAGGTGTTTCTAATTAGGAATTTCAATGAGAGAAGTGTGGCCAATCAAAGCTAATTATGACTAGGTGCTTCTAAATAGCAATTTCAGTGACACAGGTCTGGCCAATCAAGGCTCATTAGGACCAGGTGCTTCAAGTTAGATATTATAGTGACACAGGTGTGACCAATGAAGGCTAATTAGGACCAGGAGCGCCAAATCAGCAATTTCAGTGGCACAGATGTGCCCAATCAAGGCTATTTCGGACCAGGTGCGTCTAATTAGCAATGTGAATGACACAGATGTGGACAATTAATTCTAATTAGGACCACGTGTTTCTAATTAGCGACAGTCAAGATTAATTAGAACCAGGTGTATCCAGTTAGCAATTTCAGTGACACGGGTGTGGCCAATCAAGGCTAATTAGGACCAGTTGCGTCTACTTAGCATTTTCAGTGACACAGGCATGGCCAATCAATGCTAATTAGGACCAGGTGTGCCTACTCAGCAATTTCAGTGGCAAAGGTGTGGCCAATCAAGGATAATTAGCAACTGGTGCTTCTAGTTAGCCATTTCAGTCACAGAGGTGTGGCCAATCAAAGCTAATTAGGAACAGGTGCTTCTAAATAGCAATTTCAGTGACACAGGTGGGTCCAATCAAGAGTAATTAGGCCCAGTTTTTTCTAATTAGCAATTTCAGTGGCACAGGCGTGGCCAATCAAGGCTAATTATGTCAAGGAGCGCCTCATCCACAATTTCAGTTGCACAGGTGTGGCCAATCAAGGCTAATAAGAACCAGGAGCGCTTAATCAGCAATTTCACTGACACGGGTGTGGCCAATCTAGGCTAATTAGGACCAGGTGCTACTAATTAGCAATTTCAGTGACAAGGGTGTGGCCAATCAAGGCTAATTAGGACCAGGTGCTTCTATTTAGCAATTTCAATGACACAGGGTGAACAATTAATTCTAATTAGGACCAGGTATTTCTAATTAGGAATTTCAATGAGAGAAGTGTGGCCAATCAAAGCTAATTATGACTAGGTGCTTCTAAATAGCAATTTCAGTGACACAGGTCTGGCCAATCAAGGCTCATTAGGCCCAGATGCTTCAAGGTAGATATTATAGTGACACAGGTGTGGCCAATGAAGGCTAATTAGGACCAGTCACGTCTACTCAGCAATTTCAGTGGCACAGGTGAGGCCAATCAAGGCTAATTATGACCAGGCGCGCCTAATCTCCAACTTCGGTGGCACAGTTGTGGACAATCAAGGCTAATTAGAACCAGGTATATCTAATCAGCAATTTCAGTGACACAGTTGTGGACAATCAAGGCTAATTAGAACCAGGTACATATAATCAGCAATATCTGTGACACAGGTGTGGACAATCAAGGGTAATTAGGACCAGGTGTGAATAATCAACAGTTTCGGTAGCACAGGTGTGGCCAATTCATGCTAATTAGGACGAGGCACACATAATCAGCAATTTCAGTGGCACAGATGTGCCCAATCAAGGCTATATCGGACCAGGTGTGTCTAATTAGAAATGTGAATGAGACAGATGTGGACAATTAATTCTAATTAGGACCACGTGTTTCTAATTAGCGACAATCAAGATTAATTAGAACCGTGTGTATCCAGTTAGCAATTTCAGTGACACAGGTGGGTCCAATCAAGGCTAATTAGGACCAGGAGCGCCTAATCAGCCATTTCAGTTTCAAGGGTGTGGCCAATCAAGGCTAATTAAAACCAGGCGCACCGAATCAGCCATTTCACTGGCACAGGTGTGGCCAATCAAGGCTTATTAGGACCAGGCGCGCCCAATCAGGCATTTCATGGCACAGGTGTGGCCAATCAGGACTAATTAGGATGCAGCGAGCCTAATCAGCAATTTCAGTGACACATGTGTGGCTAATGAAGGCTAATTAGGACGAGCGCGCCTAATTAGCAATTTCAGTGGCACAGGTGTGGCCAATAGAGGCTAATTAGGATCAGGCGCGCCTAATGTGCAATTTCAGTGGCAGGGGTGTGGCCAATCAAGGCTAATAAGGACCAGGAGCGCCTATCAGCAATTTCAGTGACACGGGTGTAGCCAATCAAGACTAATTCGGACCAGGTGCGTCTAATTAGCATTTCAATGACACGGGTGTGGCCAATCTAGGCTAATAAGGACCAGGTTCAACTAATTAGCAATTTCAGTGACAAGGGTGTGTCCAATCAAGGCTATTTAGGAACAAGCACATCTAATTCGAAATTTCAATGAACAGGTGTGGACAATTAATTCTAATTAGGACCAGGTATTTCTCATTGTCAATTTCAGTGACACAGGTGTGGCCAATCAAGGGTAATTCGGATCAGGTGCGTCTAATTAGCAATTTCAGTGACATGGGTGTGGCCAATCAAGCCTAATTAGGACCAGGGGCGTCTAAATAGCACTTTCAGTGACACAGGTGTGGCCAATCAAGGCTACTTAGGACCAGGTGCTTCTAATTAGCAATTTCAGTGACACAGGTGTGGACATTCAAGGCTAATTAGGACCGGTGTTTCTAATTAACAATTTCAGTGACACATGTGTGTTCAATCAAGGCTAATTAGGACCAGGTGTTTCTAATTATTGAAAATCAATGCTAATTCGGACCAGGTGTTTCTAATTAGCAATTTCAGTGACACGGGTGTGGCCAATCAAGGCTAATTAGGACCAGTTGCATCTACTTAGCATTTTCAGTGACACAGGCGTGGCCAGTCAATGCTAATTAGGACCAGGTGTGCCTACTCAGCAATTTCAGTGGCAAAGTTGTGGCCAATCAAGGATAATTAGAACAGGTGCTTCTAGTTAGCCATTTCAGTCACAGAGGTGTGGCCAATCAAAGCTAATTAGGAACAGGTGCTTCTAAATAGCAATTTCAGTGACACAGGTGGGTCCAATCAAGAGTAATTAGGCCCAGTTTTTTTCTAATTAGCAATTTCAGTGGCACAGGTGTGGCCAATCAAGGCTAATTATGTCAAGGAGCGCCTCATCCGCAATTTCAGTTGCACAGGTGTGGCCAATCAAGGCTAATAAGAACCAGGCGCGCTTAATCAGCAATTTCAGTGACACGGGTGTGGCCAATCTAGGCTAATTAGGACCAGGTGCTACTAATTAGCAATTTCAGTGACAAGGGTGTGGCCAATCAAGGCTAATTAGGACCAGGTGCTTCTATTTAGCAATTTCAATGACACAGGTGAACAATTAATTCTAATTAGGACCAGGTGTTTCTAATTAGGAATTTCAATGAGAGAAGTGTGGCCAATCAACGCTAATTAGGACTAGGTGCTTCTATATAGCAATTTCAGTGACACAGGTCTGGCCAATCAAGGCTCATTAGGACCAGGTGCTTCAAGTTAGATATTATAGTGACACAGGTGTGGCCAATGAAAGCTAATTAGGACCAGTCACGTCTACTCAGCAATTTCAGTGGCACAGGTGTGGCCAATCAAGGCTAATTAGGACCAGGCGCGCGTTATCAGCAGTTTCAGTGGCACAGGTTTGGCCAATCAAGGCTAATTAGGGCCAGGTGTTTCTAATTATCGACAATCAAGGCTAATTAGCACCAGGCATTTCCAATCAGCATTTCAGTTGCACACGTGTGGCCAATGAAGGCTAATTAGTACAGGCGTGCCTAATCAGCAATAACCGTGACACAGATGGGCCAATGAAGGCAAATTAGGACCAGGCATGCCTAATCAACAAGTTCGGTGGCACAGGTGTAGCCAATCAAGGCTAATTAGTACCAGGAGCTTCTAATCCGCAATTTCAGTGGCACAGATGTGGCCAATCAAGACTAATTGGAACCAGGTGCACCTAATCAGCCATTTCAATGGCACAGGTGTGGCCAATCAAGGCTTATTAGGACCAGGCGTGCCCAATCAGGCATTTCATGGCACAGGTGTGGCCAATTAAGACTAATTAGGATGAAGCACGCCTAATCAGCAATTTCAGTGACACAGCTGTGGCCAATTGGGGCTAATTAGGAGGAGGCGCACTTAATTAGCAATTTCAGTGGCACAGGTTTGGGCAATAAAGGCTAATTACGATCAGGCGCGCCTAATCAGCAATTTCAGTGGCAGGGGTGTGGCCAATCAAGGCTAATAAGGACCAGGAGTGCCTAATCAGCAATTTCAGTGGCAGGGTTGTGGCCAATCAAGGCTAATAAGGACTAGGAGCGCCTAATCAGCAATTGCAGTGACACAGGTGTAGCCAATCAAGACTAATTCGGACCAGGTGCGCCTAATTAGCAATTTCAATGACACGGGTGTGGAAAATCTAGGCTAATTAGGACAAGGTGCTACTAATTATCAATTTCAGTTACAAGGTGTGGACAATCAAGGCTAATTAGGACGAGGGGCGTCTAAATAGCATTTCAGTGACACAGTGTGGCCAATCAAGGCTAATTAGGACCAGGTGCTTCTAATTAGCAATATCAGTGACACAGGTGTGGCCAATCAAGGCTAATTAGGACCAGGTGCTTCTAATTAGCAATTTTAGTGACACAGTGTGGACATCAAAGCTAATTAGGACCAGGTGTTTCTAATTAACAATTTCAGTGACACATGTGTGGACAATCAAGGCTAATTAGGACCGGTGTTTCTAGTTATTGAAAATCAATGCTATTTCGGACCAGGTGTTCTAATTAGCAATTTCAGTGACACGGGTGTGGCCATTCAAGGCTAATTAGGACCAGTTGCGTCTACTTAGCATTTTCAGTGACACAGGCGTGGCCAATCAAGGCTAATTAGGAACAGGTGCTTCTAAATAGCAATTTCAGTGACACAGGTGTGTCCAATCAAGGGTAATTAGGCCTAGTTTTTTTTAATTAGCAATTTCAGTGGCACAGGTGTGGCCAATCAAAGCTAATTATGTCAAGGAGCGCCTAATCAGCAATTTCAGTTGCACAGGTGTGGCCAATCAAGGCTAATAAGAACCAGGAGCGCTTAATCAGCAATTTCAGTGACACGGGTGTGGACAATCTAGGCTAATTAGGACAAGGTGCTACTAATTAGCAATTTCAGTGACAAGGGTGTGGACAATCAAGGCTAATTAGGACGAGGGGCGTCTAAATAGCATTTTCAGTGACACAGGTGTGGCCAATCAAGGCTAATTAGGACCAGGTGCTTCTAATTAGCAATATCAGTGACACAGGTGTGTCCAATCAAGGGTATTTAGGCCTAGATTTTTTTAATTAGCAATTTCAGTGGCACAGGTGTGGCCAATCAAAGCTAATTATGTCAAGGAGCGCCTAATCAGCAATTTCAGTTGCACAGGTGTGGCCAATCAAGGCTAATAAGAACCAGGAGCGCTTAATCAGCAATTTCAGTGACACGGGTGTGGACAATCTAGGCTAATTAGGACGAGGCGCGCCTAATTAGCAATTTCAGTGGCACAGGTGTGGCCAATAGAGGCTAATTAGGATCAGGCGCGCCTAATGTGCAATTTCAGTGGCAGGGGGTGTGGCCAATCAAGGCTAATAAGGACCAGGAGCGCCTAATCAGCAATTTCAGTGACACGGGTGTAGCCAATCAAGACTAGTTCGGACCAGGTGCGTCTAATTAGCAATTTCAATGACACGGGTGTGGCCAATCTAGGCTAATTAGGACCAGGTTCAACTAATTAGCAATTTCAGTGACCAAGGTATGTCCAATCAAGGCTATTTAGGAACAAGCACGTCTAATTCGAAATTTCAATGACACAGGTGTGGACAATTAATTCTAATTAGGACCAGGTATTTCTCATTGTCAATTTCAGTGACACAGGTGTGGCCAATCAAGGGTAATTCGGATCAGGTGCGTCTAATTAGCAATTTCAGTGACATGGGTGTGGACAATCAAGCCTAATTAGCACCAGGGGCGTCTAAATAGCACTTTCAGTGACACAGGTGTGGCCAATCAAGGCTACTTAGGACCAGGTGCTTCTAATTAGCAATTTCAGTGACACAGGTGTGGACATTCAAGGCTAATTAGGACCAGGTGTTTCTAATTAACAATTTCAGTGACACATGTGTGTTCAATCAAGGCTAATTAGGACCAGGTGTTTCTAATTATTGAAAATCAATGCTAATTCGGACCAGGTGTTTCTAATTAGCAATTTCAGTGACACGGGTGTGGCCAATCAAGGCTAATTAGGACCAGTTGCGTCTACTTAGCATTTTCAGTGACACAGGCGTGGCCAGTCAATGCTAATTAGGACCAGGTGTGCCTACTCAGCAATTTCAGTGGCAAAGTTGTGGCCAATCAAGGATAATTAGCAACAGGTGCTTCTAGTTAGCCATTTCAGTCACAGAGGTGTGGCCAATCAAAGCTAATTAGGAACAGGTGCTTCTAAATAGCAATTTCAGTGACACAGGTGGGTCCAATCAAGAGTAATTAGGCCCAGTTTTTTCTAATTAGCAATTTCAGTGGCACAGGTGTGGCCAATCAAGGCTAATTATGTCAAGGAGCGCCTCATCCGCAATTTCAGTTGCACAGGTGTGGCCAATCAAGGCTAATAAGAACCAGGAGCGCTTAATCAGCAATTTCAGTGACACGGGTGTGGCCAATCTAGGCTAATTAGGACCAGGTGCTACTAATTAGCAATTTCAGTGACAAGGGTGTGGCCAATCAAGGCTAATTAGGACCAGGTGCTTCTATTTAGCAATTTCAATGACACAGGGTGAACAATTAATTCTAATTAGGACCAGGTGTTTCTAATTAGGAATTTCAATGAGAGAAGTGTGGCCAATCAAAGCTAATTAGGACTAGGTGCTTCTATATAGCAATTTCAGTGACACAGGTCTGGCCAATCAAGGCTCATTAGGACCAGGTGCTTCAAGTTAGATATTATAGTGACACAGGTGTGGCCAATGAAGGCTAATTAGGACCAGTCACGTCTACTCAGCAATTTCAGTGGCACAGGTGTGGCCAATCAAGGCTAATTAGGACCAGGCGCGCGTTATCAGCAGTTTCAGTGGCACAGGTTTGGCCAATCAAGGCTAATTAGGGCCAGGTGTTTCTAATTATCGACAATCAAGGCTAATTAGCACCAGGCATTTCCAATCAGCAATTTCAGTTGCACACGTGTGGCCAATGAAGGCTAATTAGTACCAGGCGTGCCTAATCAGCAATAACCGTGACACAGATGGGGCCAATGAAGGCAAATTAGGACCAGGCATGCCTAATCAACAAGTTCGGTGGCACAGGTGTAGCCAATCAAGGCTAATTAGTACCAGGAGCTTCTAATCCGCAATTTCAGTGGCACAGATGTGGCCAACACCTGTTTCAACGCTGAAATGCTGATTCCGGGCGCTCTGGTCCTAATTAGCTTGACTGGCACAACTGTCGCAGAGAAATTGCTGATTAGGTTCGCCTGGTCATAATTAGCCTTGATTGGCCACACCTCTGCACGAAAATTGTGTTTTAGACACGCCTGGTTCTAACTAGCCTTTATTTGCACCCACTTGTGCCACAGAGAAATTGCTGATTAGACGTACCTCTGCTGTGAATTAGCTTGAGTTTGCATTTAGAAAAACTGATCTAATTACCTGTGGTTTGGCCACACCTGTGTGCCATTAAAATGCTGAGTAAACGCGATTGGTTATAAGTAGCCTTGATTGAACCCCACACCTGTGCTACTGGACAGTGATGTATCGTAAGTAGAGCTTAGGTAATATATTAGCCTTTGACTGGAC
>JALPQD010000807.1:505638-518856 GCA_023101885.1 Typhlomys cinereus | reverse complement strand
CCACCTGTTCACTGAACCTGCTGATTAGGCGCTCCTGGTCCTAATTAGCCTTGACTACTGCCCACACCTGTGCCGAGAAATTGCTGATTAGGTTCGCCTGGTCCTAATTAGCCTTGATGGCCACACGTCTGCCACGAAAATTGCTGTTTAGACACGCCTGGTCCTAAACTAAGCCTTGATTGGCCACACTGTGCCACAGAAATTGCTGATTAGACGTACCTGCTGCTAATTAGCCTTGAGTTTTGCTAATTAATAACACGATCCTAATTACCTGTGGTTGGGCCACACCTGTGGCCATCAAATTGCGTGATAAACGCGATTTGGTTACTAATTATACCTTGATTGACCACACCTGTACTACTGGAATTGCTGAGTAAGCGCGCTTGGTCCTAATTAGCCTGTGACTGGAACACTTGTGCGACTGAAATTGCTGATTAGGACCAGCCGTCTATTATCCTTGATTGGCCACACACTGTGTCACTGAGATTTGCTGATTAGACGAACCTGGTCCTAATTAGCCCTGATTGTCCACACCTGTCACTGATATTGCTGCTAGGCGCGCCTCGTTGCAATTGCCTTGATTGGGCCACACCTGTGTCACTGAAATTGCTAATTCAAAACACCTTGTCTAATATTTTTGGATTGTCCACACCTTGACATTGAAAATGATAATTACAAAAACATCTGGTTCCTAATTAGCGTTGATTGTCACTAATTAGAAACACCTGATCGTAAGTAGCCTTGATTGTCCACACCTGTTGGTCAATTGAAATTGATAATTAGAAACCCCTGCTCCTAATTAGCCTTGATGTGTGCTTCATGTTAGAACCACCTGATCATAAGTCGCCTTGATGTCCTCACCTGCTGTCCTGAAATTGCTAATTGAAACCACCCTGGTCCCAAATTAAGCCTTGATTGTCACGATTAGAAACACCCTGCCGTAAGTTAGAATTGATTAGTCACACCAGTATGACTGAAATTGCTAATTAGAACACCTGGTCCGAAAGTACCTGATTGTCCACAACTGTACCAGCCACTTGAAATTGCGATGCTGAGTGTGCGCCTGGTCGAATGCTTTGATTGGCCATCCTGTGCCACTGAAATTGCTGTTATGGCCCACATATTTCTAAATTAGCATGATTGCCACATACTGTGCCACCATGAAATTGCTGATTTAGGACTTCCGAGCCTGGTCTATTAGCCCTTGATTGTCCACACCTGTGTCACTGAGATTGCTAGTTAGACGAACCTGTCCTAATAGCCTTGATTGTCCACTACCTTGTTCCTGAATATTGCTGATTAGAGTATTCCAGTTCTAATTAGCGCTTGATTGTCCCAACTCGTGCCGACTGAATTTGCGATGATTAGACACCCTGTCCCAAATGCTCCTTGATTGGCAACAAACCTGTGCCAATGAATTGGCTGATTAGGAGACTGCCGGTCCTATTAGCCTTGATTGGGTCCACACGGTGAAACTTAAATTGTGGATTAGGGGTGCCCTGGTGCTAAGTACGTGATGTTCTCGCTAATTGAAATAACAGACATGATTCGAAACTAGCCTTGTTTGGGCCACCGCCAGGGCCACTGCAATTCGCTGATTATGCGTGCCTGGTCCTAATTAAGCCTTGTTGGCCTCATCTGTGCAACTGAAATTGCAGATTAGAGCCCCCGGGTTCCCTAGTTTAGCCTTGATTGGGACCACAATCCATGCAACTGAAATTGCAGATTAGGCCCTCCTGTTCCAATTAGCCTTGATTGGCCACACCTGTCATACTGCACTGCTAATTAAAAACACCAGGTCCTAATTAGGCTTGGATTGTCGAGAATTGAAACACCTGGTCCTAATTATCTTGATTGGCCACACCTGTGCGATGAACATGGCTGATTAGGCAACGCGCCTGTCTTAATACACGCTCATTGGCCACCCTTCGTGCCACGGATATTGCGGATAAGGGCAGCACTGGTCTTAATTAGCCTTGATTGGGCCACCTGGACACCACTGAAATTTGCTCATTAGGCGTGGCCTCCGTCCTATTTCCTTGAGTAGCCACACATGTGTCACTGAATTGGCTAATTCGTAAACAACCATGTTCCTATTAGCATTGATGCCCACACCTGTGTCACTGAAATTGCGATTAGGCATCGACCCCCTGGTCCTAATTAGACTTGATTGGCCAACCTCTTTGCCACTGAGAAATTGCTGTTGAGAGCCACGCATGCTTCTATTAGCACCTTGATTGTGCCCATCGGTGGCCCTAAAATTGCATGTAGGCGGAGCGCTGGTTGCTACATTAGCTGTGATGGTCACACCTGTGCCACTGAAAACTGGCTGATTAGCTCCACCTGGGCCTAATGAGCCTTTGAGTGGTCCACCCGTGTCACGTGACAATGTGCTGAATAATGCACCTGGTTCTTAATAGCCGTGATGACCACACTGTGCGACTGAAAATTGCTGATTAGCGTGTCCTGGTCCTAATTTAGCCTTGATTTTGACCACACCTGTGCCACTGAAATTTGCTAGATTAAGGTGCGACCTGGTCTCTAATTGCCTTGATTGCCACACTGTGCCAATGAATATTGCTGATTAGAAGCGGCCTGGTCCAAATAAGCCGTTGGTCAGCCACGCAGTGCCACGAATAGCTTATTAGGTGCGCCTTGTCTTAATATGCCTTGATTCGGCCCACACCTGTGCCACTGAATTGCTGAGTAAGCACCTTGGCAAACTAGCCTTAACTGGGCGCACATTGGTGCCACTGAATTGCTGATAGTAGCAAACGTCTCGGGTGCTAATTAGCTTGATTTCTGATAATTATAAATTCGCTCGTCCTAATTAGCCTTGATTGGCCACAACCTGTGCCACTGAAATGTGATCAGAGTGTTGTGTTCTGGGTACTAATTGAGCTGGTTGGGCCACCACCTTTCACCCACTGAAATTCCATATTTAGAGAAACTCTGGTCCTACTTAGCCATTCAATGGTCCACCATGTGTACTGAATATAGCTATTTAAGAAGCCACCTGGTCCTAATTAGCTTTGATGTGGGCCACGACCTCGGTCACTAAATTCCAATAGAAGCACCCTTGTCCTATTCTCCCTTCATTGGTCACACCACTGTCCCACTTTAAATTGCTATTATAGTGACACCTAGTCTAATTAGCTCTTTGAGGTCCATACCTATGTCACGGAAATTGCAATTGGAATCACCTGGTTCCTAATAGACTGATGTGTAACATCACCTGGTCACTGAAATTTGGTGATTGAATACGCCTAGTCCCTAGTTAGCCCTTGATTGTCGCTATTAGAAAAACAATGTCACAGTAGACTTCATTGTTCACCACCTGTGTCACTGAAATTGCTATTAAAACCCTGGGGCCTAATTACCCTTTATAGGGGCCACACATGTGTTCACTGCCGAAATTGTATTAGAAAGTTCCTTTTCCTAACTAAGCTTTGATGTCCTACCCTCTGGGCAAACGAAATTCCTATTTAAAAAAGCACACCTGGATGGAATTAGCCTGTCATTGGTACAGCATGCCTGACCTGTTTGCAACTGAATTGCGCTGATTTATGCACCTGGTTTACTACATTCAGCCTGATTGTCACCACACTGTGTTACTGAAATTTGATAATTATAACACATCTGGGCCTAATTATCCTCTGATTGTCGCTAATTAGAACAACACCTGGTCGTAAGTAAGCCCTTGGATTGTCCACACCTGTTCACTGAAATTTGCTATTGGAAGCCTTGGTCCCTAATTAGCTTGTATTCCAACAACCATGTCACTGATTCGCTGATTAGTCATGCCTGGGTCCTATCACGCTTCGATTTGGCCACCACTGTGCCCCTGAAATTGCTGATTAGCACGCCCTGTTTTCTAATTAGTCACTTGAGTGACCACATCTGTGCTCGCACTGAAATTGGGATTGGCGCACCTGGTCCTAATTAAGCTTGATTGGCCACATCTGTGCCACTGAACTGCTACATTATTCGCGACATGGTACTAATGTAGCCTTGATTGTCCACATCCAGTGTCACTGAAATTGCTGATTAGACCGCCTGGTGGTAATTAGCCTTGATTGTTCCACGAGCGTATCACACGATTATTGCTGAATTAGACGCACCGGGTCCAATTAGCCTTGATTGTCCACAACTGTGCCACTGAAATTGCTGATTAGGGCGCACCTGGTCCTAATTAGCCTTGATGGCACACCGAGCACTGAAATTGCTGATTAGGCTTGCCTGTTCCTGATTAGCCTTATTGACCACACCTTTGCCACTGAAATTGCTGATTGCACACGCCTTATCCAAATTAGCCTTGGTTTTCCGACAGCGGGCCATGGAAATATGCTGATTAGGTGTTCCTGTTTGCTAAATACCCTTGATTGGCCACACCTGGTGCACGAAGTTAGCTGATTAGCCTTGTGTCTGGCACCTGTGTCACTGCCCAACATGTAATGGCAAACTGCTACTGCCTGATTGGCCCACCCTGTAGCACGAAATTGCTGGAGTAAGTGCGCTGGGCAATATTAGTCCTTGACTGGCCCCCATGTGTGCCACTGAAATTGCTGAAACATCTTGTCTAATTAGCCTTGATTGTATGTAATTAGAATCAACCTCATCCTAATTAACATTGATTGGCCACACCTTGCACCGAAATTAGCTTAAATTGGGCGAGCATGGTCTTAGTTAGCTCATGGCCCACTTGGCCACTGAAAGGTGTGATTAAGGTGTTGCATGTCCCAACTAGAGCCTTGACCATTGGCCAACATCTGTTCCACTGAAATTGCTGATTAGTTGCATGACCTGTCCCTATAGTGTCCTTCATCAGGCCACACCGGTGTTAGTGAAGAAATTGCTAATGAGGCACGCTGGGTCCCTAATTAGCTTTGATGTCCAACACTTTGTGGCACTGAAAATTGGTTAATTGAAACAAACTGGTGCTAAATACGCCTTAGTTTACGAATTAGAAACACGTGGTTAATTGGCCTTGATTGTTCCACACCTGTTTCACTTGAAACCAGCTCTTAGCACTCCAGTCCTAATAGCCCTTGATTGGCCACACCTGGGTCACTGAATTGCTCTAATTGCTAAAACACCTGATCCTAATTAGTGCCTTGATTGTCCACCACTTGTGACACATGAACATGATAATTAGAACATCAGGTCCAATTAGGCTTGATTGCGCTAATTATAAACACCTGGAATCAATTAAACATTGATTGTCCACAACCTGTGTAACTGAACTTTGCTAATGAGAGACGCACCTGGTCCGAAAGTAAGTAGCCTTTGATTGGCCACACCTGTGTCATGAAATTGCCTGATAGAAGCGCCGGTCCAATAAGTCTGGTGGCACAGCTGTGCACGGAAACTAGCTGATTAGGCCACGTCCGGTCGTACTAAACCTTGAATGGCCACACCGTGCCACAGGAATGACTGAGTAGCACCCTTGGGCCAAACTAGACTATAACTGGCTTGTCCACATGGTGCCACTGAAATTGCTGATTAGAAAGTCTTGGGCTTATTAGCTTGATTGCCGATCTTAGAAATCTCCTCGTTCTTAAATTAGCCCTTGAATTGGCACACCTGTGACACTGAAATTGTGCTATTAGCGCGCCCTGTCCTGTTTAGCTGGTTGGCCACCACCTGTGCCACTAAAATTACTAATTTAGAAGCAACCTGCGTCTGAATTAGCCTTCATTGGTCACATTCTTGTCACTGAAATTGCTTATTAAGAAGCACCTGGTCCTAATTATCCTTGATTTGGCCCACCTCTGTCACTAAAATGACTAATTAGAAGACACCTAGGTCCAATTCAGCTTTGAGCCACACTTCTGTCACTAAGATTCCTAATAGAAGCAATATCCTTAATTAGCTTCATTGGTCACCCATGTGTCACCTGAAATTGCTAATTAGACGCACCTTGTCCAAAATTATCCTTGATTGTCACATCTGTGCCACTGAATTGTAATTCAGTAACACTTAGTCCTATTTAGCTTTGATTGTGTTCCACCTGTGTCACTGGAAATGGTATGAAAACGCACCTAGTCCTTAATTAGCCTTTGGATTGTCGCTAATTAGAAACATCCTGTCGTCAAGTAGGTCTGAATTGTCCACAGCCTTGGTCACTGAAATGTTGAATATCTAATTGGAAACACCTAGGTCGTAATTAGCCTTGATTGTCGCTAATTTAGAAATACCTGGTCCTAATTAAATTGATTGTCCACCCTGTGGTCCCATGAAATTGCTAATTAAACACCTGGTCCCTATTAGCCTTGATTGGCCACACCTGTGTCCACTGAAATTGCTAATTTACAAGCACCTGGTCCGAAAGTCACCTTGTTGGCACACCTGTGTACTGAAATTGCTCGATTAGGCCCATGCCTGGTCCTAATCAGCTTCGATTGCCACACCGTGCCACTGAATTATGCTGATTAGGTCACGCTCTGTTTCTAATTAGCACTTGAGTTGACCACATCTGTGCCACTGAATTGGGTTAGGCGAGCCTGGTCCTAATTAGCCTTGCATTGGCCACATTCTGTGCCCTGAAACTGTCATTATCGCCATGGTACTAATTAGCACTTGATTGTACCACACCCAGTGTCACTGAAATTGCTTGATTAAGAACCCTCTGGTGGTATTAGCCTTGCTTGTCCACAGCCTTAATCACTCGATATTGCTG
This sequence comes from Typhlomys cinereus, assembly GCA_023101885.1. Lineage (NCBI taxonomy): Eukaryota > Metazoa > Chordata > Mammalia > Rodentia > Platacanthomyidae > Typhlomys > Typhlomys cinereus. Next base: position 512,177 of record JALPQD010000807.1, on the reverse strand, counting down.
ATTAGACTCCACTGGTCCAAATTATGCCTTGATTGGTCACACTTGTGCACTGAAATTGCTGATTGGCTGCAACTCTACCTGGTCCTAATTAGCCTTGATGGCTACACCTGGAGGCACTGAAATTGATTGATTTTAGGCCTCCTGGTTCTATTAGCATTTAGATTGCCCACACCCTGCATGACTGAAATTGCTGATTAGTGCGGAGCCCTGGTCCTAATTAGCCTTAATTGGCCACACCGTTGGCCACTGAAAATGGCTGATTGGGCTGACTCCTGGTCTCTTGGAAGCCGCTTGATTGCTCACACCTGTGTCACTGAATTGTATTCAAGACGGCACCTGCTCCAAATTAGCCTTTGATTGTCTCACACCTGTGTCACTGAAATTGCTTAATTGTATACACTTAATATAATTAGCCTTGATTGTCCTACACTTGTGTCACTGAAATTGCTAATAAGAATCCACCTGGTCCACTAGACTGATTGTTCACCCTGTGTCACTGAAATTGGTAATTAAAACTCCTACTCTAATTAGCCTTGATTATCGCTATTAAAAATCCTGTCGTAGGTAGGACTTGATTGTCCCCTTGTGTCACTGAACTGCTAATTAGAAAACTGGGCCAATGACATTGATTGTGACCCACCTGTGTCAATGAAATTGCTATTTAGAAGCAAACCGTTTCCTAATTAGCTTTGATTGGCCACACCTCTGTGACTGAATGGCTAATTTAGAAGCACCTGTTCTAATTAAATCCTTGATTGGCCACAACTTTACCACCTGAAATTGCGATTAGGCGGCACTTGGTTCCGAATTAGCATGATTGGCCACAACCTGTGTCCTTGAAAATGCGAAGTAGACGCCCTGGTCCTAATTAGCCTTGATTGGCCACACCGTGTCACTGAAATTGCTAATTAGAAACACCTGGTCCAATTAGCCTTGATTTTCATACATGTGTCACTGAAATGGGGCTAATTAGAAGCACTTGGTACTAATTAGCCTTGATTGTCCACCCCTGTGGTTACTAAAATTGCCTATTAGAAATCCCCTGGTCCCTCATTAGCGTTGATTGTCTCTAATTAGAAACACTTGGTCCTAATTAGAATTATTGTCCACATCTGTGTCAGTGAAATTGCTAATTAGATGCAACCTGGTCCTAATAAGCCAGCCTTGATTGGCCACATGCGTGTCACTGAAATTGGCTAATATACACACTTTATCTAATTATCCTAGATTGGCCACCACCCGTGTCATTGAAATTGCTAATTAGGACGCACTGGTCTGAATTAGCCTTGATTGGCTACACCCGTGTCACGGAAATTGGGGGGGGGGGGGGGGGGGCTGTATTAGGCGCTCCTGTCCTTATAGCCTTGCTTGGCCACATTCCTGCCACTGAAATTGCTTATTAGGCCTCCGGGTTCTCATTAGCCTTGATTGGCCCACACCTGTGACACTGAAATTACTGATTATCGCGCCTGATCCTAAATTAAGCCTTGATTGGCGGACAATTGTGCCACTGAAATTGTGATTATAAATGGCTTGTGTCAAATCATCCGTGATTGTCGATAGTTTATAAACAACCTGGGTTCATAATTAGTCTCTTTTTGGCCAAACCTTTGTTACTGCAATTGCTGATTAGTTGCGCCTGGTCTATTAGCCTTGATTGTCCACAACCTGTGTCACAACTTGAAATGCTATACAAAACTGGGACGACGACCCTAATAATTTAGCCTTGATGCCACACCCGTGTCCGAATTGGCTACTTAAAACACCTGTTCCGAATTAGCATGATTTTCAATAATTGGAAACACCTTTTCCTAATTAGCCCCCTGATTGTCCACACATGTGTCACGGAACTTGTTAATTAGAAACACCTGGTCTAATTAGCCACGAATGTCCACACCTGTGTCACTAAATTGCTTTATAAGCACCTGGTCCGAATTAAGCCTTGATTGGCCAGACTCTGTCTCTAAATTCCTAATTAGAACACATGTCTAATTAGCCTTCATTGTCACACAGTTGTCATTCTGAAATTCTAATTAAGACCGCCTGTGGTAATTAGCCCCCCCCCCCCCCCCCTTTGTGATTGTCACACACTATTGGACAATCAAGGCCAATTAGGACCACGTGTTTCCAATTAGCGAAAAACTAAGACTAATTAGCACCAGGTGTTTCAAATCAGCAATTTCAGCAACACAGGTGCGGCCAATCAAAGCTAATTAGGACCATGCCGCGCCTCAATCAGCAATTACTGTGCCACCGGTGCGGCCAATGAAGGACAATTAGGACCAGGCATGCCTCATCAGCAAGTTCAGTGGCACAGGTGTGGCTAATGAAGACTAATTAGGACCAGGCGGGACTAATCGGCAATTTCAGTCGCACAGGTGGAGGCCAATCCAGGCTAATTAGGATCATGTGTTTCCAATTAGCGAAAATCAAGGCTAATTAGCACCAGGCACGACTAATCAGCAAATTCAGTGGCACAGGTGTGGCCAATGCAAGGCTAATTAGGACCAGAGGCGGACTAATCAGCAATTCAGTGGCACAGGTGTGGCTAATCAAGGCTAATTAGGACCCAGGCAGGCATAATCTGCAATTTCAGGACGCACAGATGTGGCCAATCTAGCTAATTAGGACCAGGCAGGCATAATCAGCAATTTCAGCGCCACTGCTGTGGCCAACCAAGGCTAATTAGGATCATGTGTTTCAATGAGCGAAAATCAAGGCTAATTAGCACCAGGCACCACTAATCAGCAATCTCAATGGCACACGTGTGGCCAATCAAGGCTATTAGGACCAGACACGCCTAATCAGCATATCCGTGGCCCAGGTGTGGCCAATCAAGGCTAATTTGGACCAGGCGTGTGTAATCAGCAATTTCAGTGACACAGGTGTGAGCAATGAAGGCTAATAAGACCAGGTGTTCTAATTAGGAATTTCAGTGACATAGGTGAGGCCAATCCAGGCTAATTAGGATCATGTGTTTCCAATTAGCGAAATCAAGGCTAATTAGCACCAGGCACGACTAATCAGCAAATTCAGTGGCACAGGTGTGGCCAATCAAGGCTATTAGGACCAGAGGCGACTAATCAGAATTTCAGTGGCACCGGTGTGGCTAATCAAGGCTAGTTAGGACCATGCGGTCCTAATCAGCAAGTTCAGTGCACACGTGTTTCCAATCAAGGATAATTAGGACCAAGCATGCTTACTCAGCAATTCCAGTAGCACAGGTGTGGTCAATCAAGGCTAATTAGGACCAAGCGCGTTTACTCAGCAATTTGAATGGCACAGGTGTGGCCAATCAAGGCTAATTAGGACTAGGCGCGCCTAATCAGCAATTTCACTGGCACAGGTGTGGCCAATCAAGTCTAATTAGGACCAGGCGCGCCTAATCAGGAATTTCAGTGGCACAGGTTTGGCCAATCAATGCTAATTAGGACCAGGAGCGCCTAATCAGCAGTTTCAGTGTAACAGGTGTGGAAAATCAAGGCTAATTAGGACCAGGTGTTTCGAATTAGCAATTTCAGCAACACAGGTGCGGCCAGTCAGAGCTAATTAGAAAGAAGCACGCCTAATCAGCAATTTCAGTGTCATAGGTTTGGATAATCAAGGCTAATTAGGACCAGGCGGGCCAAATCGGCAACTTCACTTGCACAGGTGTGGCCAATCAAGGATAATTAGTACCAGGCGTGCCGAATCAGCAATTTCTGTGTCACAGGCGTGGCCAATCAAGGCTAATTAGGACCAGGCACGCCTAATCAGCAATTTCAGAGTCACAGGTGTGGCCAATCAAGGCTAATTAGGACTAGGAGCGCCTTATCAGAAATATCAGTGGCACAGGGTGGCCAATGAAGTGTAATTAAGACCAGGCGTGCCTAATTAGCAATTTCACTGGCACAGGTTGTGGCCATATCAAGGCTAATTAGGGCCAGGTGCGCATTATCAGCAGTTTCAGTGGGCACCGGTTTGGCCCATCAAGGCTAATTAGGACGAGGTGTTTCTAATTATCGACAATCAAGGATAATTAGCATCAGGCATTTCCAATCAGCAATTTCAGTGGCACACGTGTGGCTATTCAAGGCTAATGAGGATCAGGTGTTTCTAATTAGTGACAATCAACGCTAATTAGGACCAGATGTTTCTAATTATCATTTTCAATGTCACAGGTGTGGACAATCAAAACTAATTAGGACAAGGTGTTTTGAATTAGCAATTTCAGTGGACACAGGTGTGCCCCAATCAAGGCTAATAGACGAGGCGCCCCGCGCTAGTCAGCAATATCAGTGACAGGGTGTGGACAATCAGCCGGCTAATTAGGACCCAGGTTTCGCCTCTAATCAGCACCATCTCAGTGACACAGGTGTTGGCCAATCAAGGATAATTAGGACCCGGCGGTCCTAATCAGCAATTTCAGTCGCACAAGTGTTTCCAGTCAAGGCTAATTAGGACCAAGCGCGCTTACTCAGCAATTCCAGTAGCACAGGTGTGTCAATCAAGGCTAATTAGAACCAATCGCGTTTACTCAGCAATTTGAATGGCACAGGGTGGCCAACCACGGTAATTAGGATCATGTGTTTCTAATTAGCAAAACTCAAGGCTAATTAGCAGCAGGTGCGTCTAATCAGCAATTTCTGTGGCACAAGTGTGGCCAATCAAGGCTAGTTAGGACCAGGCGTGTCTAAACAGCAATTTTCGTGGCAGAGGTGTGGCCAATCAAGGCTAATTAGGACCAGGCGAACCTAATCAGCAATTTCTCTGGCACAGGTGTGGCCAGTCAAGGCTAATTAGGACCAGGAGCGCCTAATCAGCAGTTTCAGTGAAACAGGTGTGGACAATCAAGGCCAATTAGGACCACGTGTTTCCAATTAGCGAAAACTAAGACTAATTAGCACCAGGTGTTTCAAATCAGCAATTTCAGCAACACAGGTGCGGCCAATCAAAGCTAATTAGGACCATGCGCGCCTCCTCAGCAATTACTGTGCCACCGGTGCGGCCAATGAAGGACAATTAGGACCAGGCATGCCTCATCAGCAATTTCAGTGGCACAGGTGTGGCTAATGAAGACTAATTAGGACCAGGCGGGACTAATCGGCAATTTCAGTCGCACAGGTGAGGCCAATCCAGGCTAATTAGGATCATGTGTTTCCAATTAGCGAAAATCAAGGCTAATTAGCACCAGGCACGACTAATCAGCAAATTCAGTGGCACAGGTGTGGCCAATCAAGGCTAATTAGGACCAGAGGCGACTAATCAGCAATTCAGTGGCACAGGTGTGGCTAATCAAGGCTAATTAGGACCAGGCAGGCATAATCTGCAATTTCAGACGCACAGATGTGGCCAATCTAGGCTAATTAGGACCAGGCAGGCATAATCAGCAATTTCAGCGCCACTGCTGTGGCCAACCAAGGCTAATTAGGATCATGTGTTTCCAATGAGCGAAAATCAAGGCTAATTAGCACCAGCACCACTAATCAGCAATCTCAATGGCACACGTGTGGCCAATCAAGGCTAATTAGGACCAGACACGCCTAATCAGCATATCCGTGGCCCAGGTGTGGCCAATCAAGGCTAATTTGGACCAGGCGTGTGTAATCAGCAATTTCAGTGACACAGGTGTGAGCAATGAAGGCTAATAAGACCAGGTGTTTCTAATTAGGAATTTCAGTGACATAGGTGAGGCCAATCCAGGCTAATTAGGATCATGTGTTTCCAATTAGCGAAAATCAAGGCTAATTAGCACCAGGCACGACTAATCAGCAAATTCAGTGGCACAGGTGTGGCCAATCAAGGCTAATTAGGACCAGAGGCGACTAATCAGCAATTTCAGTGGCACAGGTGTGGCTAATCAAGGCTAGTTAGGACCAGGCGGTCCTAATCAGCAAGTTCAGTTGCACACGTGTTTCCAATCAAGGATAATTAGGACCAAGCATGCTTACTCAGCAATTCCAGTAGCACAGGTGTGGTCAATCAAGGCTAATTAGGACCAAGCGCGTTTACTCAGCAATTTGAATGGCACAGGTGTGGCCAATCAAGACTAATTAGGACTAGGCGCGCCTAATCAGCAATTTCACTGGCACAGGTGTGGCCAATCAAGTCTAATTAGGACCAGGCGCGCCTAATCAGGAATTTCAGTGGCACAGGTTTGGCCAATCAATGCTAATTAGGACCAGGAGCGCCTAATCAGCAGTTTCAGTGTAACAGGTGTGGAAAATCAAGGCTAATTAGGACCAGGTGTTTCGAATTAGCAATTTCAGCAACACAGGTGCGGCCAGTCAGAGCTAATTAGAAAGAAGCACGCCTAATCAGCAATTTCAGTGTCATAGGTTTGGGCTAATGAAGACTAATTAGACCAGGGCGGACAATCGGGCAATTTCAGTCGCACAGGTGAGGCAATCCAGCTAATTAGGCGAGGCATGTGTTTCCAATTAGCGAAAATCAGGCTATTAGCACCAGGCAACGACTAATACGCAAATTCAGCAATGGCAAGTGTGCCAATGCAAAAGGCTAAATTAGACCAGAGGGACGACCTATAAGCAATTTGCAGG
>JALPQD010000807.1:434647-504457 GCA_023101885.1 Typhlomys cinereus | reverse complement strand
TAGGACCAGAGGCGACTAATCAGCAATTCAGTGGCACAGGTGTGGCTAATCAAGGCTAATTAGGACCAGGCAGGCATAATCAGCAATTTCAGCGCCACTGCTGTGGCCAACCAAGGCTAATTAGGATCATGTGTTTCCAATGAGCGAAAATCAAGGCTAATTAGCACCAGGCACCACTAATCAGCAATCTCAATGGCACACGTGTGGCCAATCAAGGCTAATTAGGACCAGACACGCCTAATCAGCAATATCCGTGGCACAGGTGTGGCCAATCAAGGCTAATTTGGACCAGGCGCGTGTAATCAGCAATTTCAGTGACACAGGTGTGAGCAATGAAGGCTAATAAGACCAGGTGTTTCTAATTAGGAATTTCAGTGACATAGGTGAGGCCAATCCAGGCTAATTAGGATCATGTGTTTCCAATTAGCGAAAATCAAGGCTAATTAGCACCAGGCACGACTAATCAGCAAATTCAGTGGCACAGGTGTGGCCAATCAAGGCTAATTAGGACCAGAGACGACTAATCAGCAATTCAGTGACACAGGTGTGGCTAATCAAGGCTAATTAGGACCAGACAGGCATAATCTGCAATTTCAGATGCACAGATGTGGCCAATCTAGGCTAATTAGGACCAGGCAGGCATAATCAGCAATTTCAGCGCCACTGCTGTGGCCAACCAAGGCTAATTAGGATCATGTGTTTCCAATGAGCGAAAATCAAGGCTAATTAGCACCAGGCACCACTAATCAGCAATCTCAATGGCACACGTGTGGCCAATCAGGCTAATTAGGACCAGACACGCCTAATCAGCAATATCCGTGGCACAGATGTGGCCAATCAAGGCTAATTTGGACCAGGCGCGTGTAATCAGCAATTTCAGTGACACAGGTGTGAGCAATGAAGGCTAATAAGACCAGGTGTTTCTAATTAGGAATTTCAGTGACATAGGTGTGGGCCAATCCAGGCTAATTAGGAACAGGTGCTTCTAAATAGCAATTTTCATAGCTCAGGTGTGGTCAATCAAGGGTAAATTATGCCCAGTTTTTTCTAATTAGCAATTTCAGTGACACAGGTGTGGACAATCAAGTCTACTTATGACCAGGATTTCTAATTAGGGGCAATCAAGGCTGATTAGGAGTAGGTGTTTTTCATTACCAATTTCAGTGATACAGGTGTGAACAATCAAGTCTAGTTAGGACCAGGTGATTCTGATTAGCAATTCAGTGACACAGGTATGGACAATCAAAGCTAATTAGGATTAGGTTTTACTAATTTGCAATTTCAGTGACACAGGTGTGACCAATCAAGGGTAATTAGACCAGGTGTTTCTAATTAGGAATTTCAGTGAGAGAGGTGTGGCCAATCAAAGCTAATTAGGGACCAGGTGCCTTCTAAATAGCAATTTCAGTGACACAGGTGTGGCCAATCAAGGCTCATTAGGACCCAGTGCTTCAAATTAGATATTACAGTGACACAGGGTGTGGCCAATCAAGGCTAATTAGGAACAGGCACCCCTAATCAGAAATTTCAGTGGCACAGGTGTGGCCAATCAAGGCTATTAGGAACCAGGCGTGCTCTAATTAGCAATTTCAGTGGCACATGTGTGGCCATCAAGGCTAATTAGTACCAGGAGCTTCTAATCCGCATTTCAGTGGCACAGATGTGGCCAATCAAAGCTAATTGGGACCAGACACGTCTAATCAAGCAATTTCAATGGCACAGGTGTGGCCAATCAAGGCTAATTAGGACCAAGCGCACTTACTCAGCAACTCCAGTAGAACAGTGTGGTCAATCAAGGCTAATTAGGACCAAGCGCGTTTACTCAGCAATTCTGTAGCACAGCTGTGGCCAATCAAGTCTAATTAGGGACCAGGCGCAGCTACTCAGGAATTTCAGTGGCACAGGTTGGCCAATCAATGCTAATTAGGACCAGGAGCGCCTAATCAGCAGTTTCAGTGTAACAGGTGTCGAAAATCAAGGCTAATTAGGACAAGGTGTTTCGAATTAGCATTCATTCAGCAACACAGGTGCGGCCAGTCAGGGCTAATTAGAAAAAGGCACGCCTAATCAGCAATTTCAGTGTCATAGGTTTGGATAATCAAGGCTAATTAGGATCAGGCAGGCCAAATCAGCAACTTCACTTGCACAGGTGTGGCCAATCAAGGCTAATTAGGACCAGACACGCCTAATCAGCAATATCCGTGGCATGGTGTGGCCATCAAGGGCTAATTTGGACCAGGCGCGTGTAATCAGCAATTTCAGTGACACAGGTTGTGAGCAATGAAGGCTAATTAGACCAGGTGTGTTTCTAATAAGGAATTTCAGTGACATAGGTGTGGCCATCCAGGCTAATTAGAACCAGGCGTGCCTAATCAGCAATTTTAGTGGCACAGGTGTGGTCAATCAAGGGTAATTAGGCCCATTTGTTTCTAATTAGCAATTTCAGTGACACAGCTGTGGACAATCAAGTCTACTTATGACCAGGATTTTCTAATTAGCGGCAATCAAGGCTAATTAGGAGTAGGTGTTTTTTCATTACCAATTTCAGTGATACAGGTTGTGAACAATCAAGTCTAGTTAGGACCAGGTGATTCTTATTAGCAATTCAGTGACACACGTATGGACAATCAAAGCTAATTAGGATTAGGTTTTACTAATTAGCAATTTCAGTGACACAGGTGTGACCAATCAAGGGTAATTAGACCCGGTGCTTCTAGTTAGCCATTTCAGTCACAGAGGTGTGGCCAATCAAAGCTAATTAGGACCAGGTGCTTCTAAATATCAATTTCAGTGACACAGGTGTGGCTAATCAAGGCTAATTAGGACCAGGCAGGCCTAATCAGCCATTTCAGTGGCACAGGTGTGGCCAATCAAGGCTAATTAGGACCAGGCGCACATAATCAGCAATTTCAGTGGCACTGCTGTGGCCAACCAAGGCTAATTAGGATCATGTGTTTCCAATGAGCTGCCGCGTCCCTATCCAACTAATCTGGTAGAATATGTCTCAGTTTGGAAAAGGTAGATTCAAGTATCATGTTTTGGGATAAGGACATGGCTTTATTTTAGAGAAATAAGGAAAAATATGGAAATTGTCAGGCCTTGGTGTTTCTTCCCAGCACAGGCCTAAAAGCCTGTCCTCTGAGGAAGGTCACAGTAACGCCCAAGGACAGGGGCTGGGCATTCTCTCCTAGACAATTCAAGTTTTGCCTCAGGCAGAAGAATTCTTATGTAATTAGGAGTGCCCTTCCCCTAGGTTTTGGCACCTAGGTTTTGGTTTTCTTAGGACAATTCAAGTCTTGCCTCTGGCAGGAATTCTTATGGTAATTAGGGGTGCCCTTTGTTAGGGTTTTTTGGAACTAGCTTCCTGCTCTCTGTTCTAGAAAAGAAGCCTGCTTTTTAAGTTTTAGTCAACTACTAAATAGAAATTTCATGTCTAGTCATTTATAATAAGTAGACTTGTTAGCCAAAATGTGTGCACTGATTTTAAGGAAATTAGAGAATAACTTCTAGAATAGCATCCTTCTATTTCTTTAATAGTAAGGTTGTTTATGTCTTCTTTTGAAGAATTCCAGAAGCGTATTGCCATCAGTTAGATGACCCATCTGTGAACCATGCATACTCCAAACCTGGGGTCCAGTCAGGCCCCATATGCCAAGGGTGTCTCTTTCGGGGCAGAGGCGATCATTGGTGGGAGTGCACTCAGATGGTCCATCTCTGTGATTTCTCATAAGAGTGCTGTTTGGGGTAGGAAAGACACAGCCCCCTTTGCTTCTGACATGGATTTTCCCAGTTTGGATTGCAAATACCATCTCCAGGGCAGTCTTGGCATCTAGACTTTCTGGCATGATGGTCTCTTCCTTGGCCACCTGTGCAGTGAAAGTGCTGATTAGGAGCGCCTGGTGCTAATTAGCCTTGATTGGCCACACCTGTGCTATGGAAATGGCTAATTTCGCACACCTGGTCCTAATTAGCTTTGAAAGGTCACAGCTGTTCCACTGAATTGCTGATTAGGACCGCCTGGTAGGAATTAGTGTTCATTGACCACATCTGTGCCACTGAAATGGCTGATGCTCCTTTTCCTAATTAGCCTTGATTGGCCACACCTGTGCTACGGAAATTGCTGATTTGGCGCACCTGGTCCTAATTAGCTTTGAATGGTCACAGCTGTTCCACTGAAATTGCTGATTAGGCCTGCCTGGTACGATTTAGCGTTCATTGACCACACCTGTGCCAGTGAAATGGCTGATGCGCCTGGTCCTAATTAGCCTTGATTGGCCATACCTGTTCCAGTGAAAGTGCTGATTGTGAGCGCCCCATGCTAATTAGCCTTGATTGGCCACACCTGTGCTATGGAAATTGCTGATTTGGCGCACATGGTCCTAATTAGCTTTGAATGGTCACAGCTGTTCCACTGAAATGGCTGATTAGTCCCACCTGCTACGAATTAGCGTTCATTAACCACACCTGTGCCACTGAAATGGCTGATGCGTCTGGTCCTAACTACTCTTGATTGGCCACTCCTGTGCCAATGAAAGTGCTGATTATGAGTGCCTGGTGCTAAGTAGCCTTGATTGGCCACACCTGTGCTACAGAAATTGCTGATTTGGCGCACCTTGTCCTAATTAGTCTTAATTGGCCACACTTGTGCCAGTGAAAGTGCTGATTAGGAGAGCCTGGTGCTAATTAGCCTTGACTGGCTACACCTGTGCTACGGGAATTGCTAATTTCACGCACCTGGTCCTAATTAGCTTTGAATGGTCACAGCTGTTCCACTGAAATTGCTGATTAGGTCCGCCTGGTACGAATTAGCGTTCATTGACCACACCTGTGCCACTGAAATGGCTGATGCGCCTGGTCCTAATTAGCCTTGATTGGCCACACCTCTGCGAGTGAAAGTGCTGATTAGGAGCGCCTGGTAGTAATTAGCCTTGATTGGCCACATCTGTGCTACGGAAATTGCTGATTTTGGGCACCTGGTCCTAATTAGCTTTGAATGGTCACAGCTGTTCCACTGAAATTGCTGATTATGCCCGCCTGGTTCGAATTAGCGTTCATTGACCACACCTGTACCACTGAAATGGTTGATGAGCCTGGTCCTAATTAGCCTTGATTGGCTACACCTGTGCCAGTGAAAGTGCTGATTAGGAGCGCCAGGTGGTAATTAGCCTTGAGTGGCCACACCTGTCCTACGGAATTGCTGATTTGGCGCACCTGGTCCTAATTCTTCTGATTGGCCACACCTGTGCCAGTGAAGTGCTGATTAGGAGCGCCTGGTGCTAATTAGCCTTAATTGGCCACACCTGTGCTACGGAAATAGCTGATTTGGCGCACCTGAACGAATAAAGCCTTGATTGGCCACACCTGTGCCAGTGAAAGTGCTGATTAAGAGCGCCTGTTGCTAATTAGCCTTGACTTGCCACACCTGTGCTATGGAAATTGCTAATATCGCGCACTGGTCCTAATTAGCTTTGAAAAGGTCACAGCTGTTCCACTGAAATTGCTGATTAGGACCGCCTGGTAGGAATTAGTGTTCATTGACCACATCTGTGCCACTGAAATGGCTGATGTTCCTTTCCTAATTAGCCTTGATTGGCCACACCTGTGCTACGGAATTGCACATTTGGCGCACCTGGTCCTAATTAGCTTTGAATGGTCACAGGTGGTCCACTGAAATTGCTGATTAGGCCCGCCTGGTACGAATTAGCATTCATTGAGCACACCTGTACCACTGAAATGGCTGATGAGCCTGGTCCTAATTAGCCTTGATTGGCCACACCCGTGCCAGTGAAAGTGCTGATTAGGAGCGCCAGGTGCTAATTACCCTTGAGTGGACACACCTGTCCTACGGAAATTGCTGATTTGTCGCACCTGGTCCTAATTAGTCTTGATTCGCCACACCTGTGCCAGTGAAAGTGCTGATTAGGAGCGCCTGTTGCTAATTAGCCTGGATTGGCCACACCTGTGCTACGGAAATTGCTAATATCGCGCACCTGGTCCTAATTACCTTTGAACGGTCACAGCTGTTCCACTGAAATTGCTGATTAGGACCGCCTGGTACGATTTAGCGTTCATTGACCACACCTGTGCCACTGAAATGGCTGATGCGCCTGGTCCTAATTAGCCTTGATTGGCCATACCTGTTCCAGTGAAAGTGCTGATTAGGAGCGCCCGGTGCTAATTAGCCTTGATTGGCCACACCTGTCCTACGGAAATTGCTGATTTGGCGCACCTGGTCCTAATTAGTCTTGATTGGCCACACCTGTGCCAGTGAAAGTGCTGATTAGGAGCGCCTGGTGCTAATTAGCCTTGATTGGGCCACACCTGTGCTACGGAAAATGGCTGATTTGGCGCACCTGGTCCTAATTAGCTTTGAATGGTCACAGTTGTTCCACTGAAATGCTGATTACGCCCGCCCGGTAGGAATTAGCGTTTATTGACCACACCTGTACCACTGAATGGCTGATGAGCCTGGTCCTAATTAGCCTTGATTGGCCACAACTGTGCCAGTGAAAGTGCTGATTAGGAGCGCCTGGTGCTAATTAGCCTATATTGGCCACAGCTGTGCTACGGAAATTGCTGATTTGGCGCACCTGGTCCTAATTAGCCTGATTGGCCCACCAGTGCCAGTGAAAGTGCTGATTAGGAGCGTCTGGTGCTAATTAGGCTTTTTTGGCCACACCTGTGCTACGAAAATTGCTCATTTCGCGCACCTGGTCCTAATTAGCTTTGAATGGTCACAGCTGTTCCACTGAAATTGCTGATTAGGCCCGCCTGCTACGAATTAGCGCTCATTGACCACATCTGTGGCACTGAAATGGCTGATGCGCCTGGTCCTAATTAGACTTGATTGGCCACACCTGTGCCAGTGAAAGTGCTGATTAGGAGCGCCTGGTGGTAATTAGCCTTGATTGGCCACACCTGTGCTACGGAAATTGCTGATTTGGCGCACCTGGTCCTAATTAGCCTTGATTGGCCACACCTGTGCCAGTGAAAGTGCTGATTAGGAGCTCCTGGTGGTAATTAGCCTTGATTGGCCACACCTGTGCTACGGAAATTGCTGATTTGGCGCACCTAGTCCTAATTACTCTTGATTGGCCACACCTGTGCCAGTGAAAGTGCTGTTTAGGAGCGCCTGGTACCTATTTAGCCCTGATTGGCTACACCTGTGCTATGGAAATTGCTAATTTCGCACACCTGGTCCTAATTAGCTTTGAATGGTCACAGCTGTTCCACTGAAATTAATGATTAGGCCTGCCTGGTAAGAAGTAGCGTTCATTGACCACACCTGTGCCACTGAAATCGCTGATGCGCCTGGTACTAATTAGCCTTGATTTGCCACACCTGTGCCAGTGAAAGTGCTGATTAGGAATGCTTTGTGTTAATTAGCCTTGATTGGCCACACCTGTGCTACGGAAATTGCTGATTTGGCGCACCTGGTCCTAATTACTCTTGATTGGCCACACCTGTGCCAGGGAAAGTGCTGATTAGGAGCGCCTGGTGCTAATTAGCCTTAATTGGCCACACCTGTGCTACGGAAATTGCTGATTTGGCGCACCTGGTCCTAATTAGCCTTGATTGGCCACACCTGTGCCAGTGAAAGTGCTGATTAGGAGCGCCTGGTGCTAATTAGCCTTGATTGGCCACACCTGTGCTACGGAAATTGCTAATATCGCGCACCTGGTCCTAATTACCTTTGAACGGTCACAGCTGTTCCACTGAAATTGCTGATTAGGACCGCCTGGTACGATTTAGCGTTCATTGACCACACCTGTGCCACTGACATGGCTGATTTCCCTGGTCCTAATTAGCCTTGATTGGCCACACCTGTGCCAGTGAAAGTGCTGATTAGCTGCGCCTGGTGGTAATTAGCCTTGATTGGCCACACCTGTGCTACGGAAATTGCTGATTTGGCGCACCTGGTCCTAATTAGCTTTGAATGGTCACAGCTGTTCCACTGAAATTACTGATTAGGCCCGTCTGGTAAGAAGTAGCATTCATTGACCACACCTGTGCCACTGAAATCGCTGATGCGATTGGTACTAATTAGCCTTGATTTGCCACACCTGTGCCAGTGAAAGTGCTGATTAGGAACGCTTTTTGGTAATTAGCCTTGATTGGCCACACCTGTGCTACGGAAATTGCTGATTTGGCGCACCTGGTCCTAATTAGTCTTGATTGGCCACACCTGTGCCAGTGAAAGTGCTGATTAGGAGCGCCTGGTGCTAATTAGCCTTGATTGGCCACACCTGTGCTGCGGAAATTGCTGATTTGGCGCACCTGGTCCTAATTAGTCTTCATTGGCCACACCTGTGCCAGTGAAAGTGCTGATTAGGAGCGTCTGGTGCTAATTAGGCTTTTTTGGCCACACCTGTGCTACGGAAATTGCTAATATCACGCACCTGGTCCTAATTAGCTTTGAATGGTCACAGCTGTTCCACTGAAATTGCTGATTAGGCCGCCTGCTACGAATTAGCGTTCATTAACCACACCTGTGCCACTGAAATGGCTGATGCACCTTTTCCTAATTAGCCTTGATTGGCCACACCTGTGCCAGTGAAAGTGCTGATTAGGAGCGCCTGGTGCTAATTAGCCTTCATTGGCCGCACCTGTGCTATGGAGATTGGTAATTTGGCGCACCTGCTCCTAATTAGCTTTGAAAGGTCATAGCTGTTCCACCTAAATTGCTGATTAGGCCCGCCTGGTACGAATTAGCATCCATTAACCACACCTGTGCCACTGATATGGCTGATGCGCCTGGTCCTAATTAGACTTGATTGGCCACACCTGTGCCAGTGAAAGTGCTGATTAGGAGCGCCTGGTGGTAATTAGCCTTGATTGGCCACACCTGTGCTACGGAAATTGCTGATTTGGCGCACCTGGTCCTAATTAGTCTTGATTGGCCACACCTGTGCCAGTGAAAGTGCTGATTAGGAGCTCCTGGTGGTAATTAGCCTTGATTGGCCACACCTGTGCTACGGAAATTGCTGATTTGGCGCATCTAGTCCTAATTACTCTTGATTGGCCACACCTGTGCCCGTGAAAGTGCTGTTTAGGAGCGCCTGTTTCTACTTAGCCTTGATTGGCTACACCTGTGCTATGGAAATTGCTAATTTCGCACACCTGGTCCTAATTAGCTTTGAATGGTCACAGCTGTTCCACTGAAATTAATGATTAGGCCTGCCTGGTAAGAAGTAGCGTTCATTGACCACACCTGTGCCACTGAAATCGCTGAAGCGCCTGGTACTAATTAGCCTTGATTTGCCACACCTGTGCCACTGAAAGTGCTGAATAGGAATGCTTTGTGGTAATTAGCTTTGATTGGCCACACCTGTGCTACGGAAATTGCTGATTTGGCGCACCTGGTCCTAATTACTCTTGATTGGCCACACCTGTGCCAGTGAAGTGGCTGATTAGGAGCGCTTGGTGCTAATTAGCCTTCATTGGCCACACCTGTGCTAGGGAAATTGCTAATTTCGCGCACCTGGTCCTAATTAGCTTTGAATGGTCACAGCTGTTCCACTGAAATTGCTGATTAGGCCCGCCTGGTACGAATTAGCGTTCATTGACCACACCTGTACCACTGAAATGGATGATGAGCCTGGTCCTAATTAGCCTTGATTGGCTACACCTGTGCCAGTGAAAGTGCTGATTAGGAGCGCCAGGTGGTAATTAGCCTTGAGTGGCCACACCTGTCCTACGGAATTGCTGATTTGTCGCACCTGGTCCTAATTAGTCTTGATTGGCCACACCTGTGCCAGTGAAAGTGCTGATTAGGAGCGCCTGGTGCTAATTAGCCTTAATTGGCCACACCTGTGCTACGGAAATAGCTGATTTGGCGCACCTGGAACGAATAAGCCTTGATTGGCCACACCTGTGCCAGTGAAAGTGCTGATTAAGAGCGCCTGTTGCTAATTAGCCTTGAATGGCCACACCTGTGCTATGGAAATTGCTAATATCGCGCACCTGGTCCTAATTAGCTTTGAAAGGTAACAGCTGTTCCACTGAAATTGCTGATTAGGACCGCCTGGTAGGAATTAGTGTTCATTGACCACATCTGTGCCACTGAAATGGCTGATGTTCCTTTTCCTAATTAGCCTTGATTGGCCACACCTGTGCTACGGAAATTGCTGATTTGGCGCACCTGGTCCTAATTAGCTTTGAATGGTCACAGCTGTTCCACTGAAATTGCTGATTAGGCCTGCCTGGTACGATTTAGCGTTCATTGACCACACCTGTGCCAGTGAAATGGCTGATGCGCCTGGTCCTAATTAGCCTTGATTGGCCATACCTGTTCCAGTGAAAGTGCTGATTAGGAGCGCCCCGTGCTAATTAGCCTTGATTGGCCACACCTGTGCTATGGAAATTGCTGATTTGGCGCACATGGTCCTAATTAGCTTTGAATGGTCACAGCTGTTCCACTGAAATGGCTGATTAGTCCCACCTGCTACGAATTAGCGTTCATTAACCACACCTGTGCCACTGAAATGGCTGATGCGTCTGGTCCTAACTACTCTTGATTGGCCACTCCTGTGCCAATGAAAGTGCTGATTATGAGTGCCTGGTGCTAAGTAGCCTTGATTGGCCACACCTGTGCTACAGAAATTGCTGATTTGGCGCACCTTGTCCTAATTAGTCTTAATTGGCCACACTTGTGCCAGTGAAAGTGCTGATTAGGAGAGCCTGGTGCTAATTAGCCTTGACTGGCTACACCTGTGCTACGGAAATTGCTAATTTCACGCACCTGGTCCTAATTAGCTTTGAATGGTCACAGCTGTTCCACTGAAATTGCTGATTAGGTCCGCCTGGTACGAATTAGCGTTCATTGACCACACCTGTGCCACTGAAATGGCTGATGCGCCTGGTCCTAATTTGCCTTGATTGGCCACACGTGTGCTATTGAAAGTGCCTATTAGGAGCGCCTGGTAGTAATTAGCCTTGATTGGCCACACCTGTGCTACGGAAATTGCTGATTTGGCGCACCTGGTACGAATTAGCTTTGAATGGTCACAGCTGTTCCACTGAAATTGCTGATTAGGCCCGCCTGGTACGAATTAGCATTCATTGACCACACTTGTACCACTG
This sequence comes from Typhlomys cinereus, assembly GCA_023101885.1. Lineage (NCBI taxonomy): Eukaryota > Metazoa > Chordata > Mammalia > Rodentia > Platacanthomyidae > Typhlomys > Typhlomys cinereus. The sequence continues at coordinate 493,375 of JALPQD010000807.1, read as the reverse complement.
AAATGGCTGATGAGCCTGGTCCTAATTAGCCTTGATTGGCCACACCTGTGCCAGTGAAAGTGCTGATTAGGAGCGCCAGGTGCTAATTAGCCTTGAGTGGCCACACCTGTCCTACGGAAATTGCTGATTTGTCAAACCTGGTCCTAATTAGTCTTGATTGGCCACACCTGTGCCAGTGAAAGTGCTGATTAGGAGCGCCTGGTGCTAATTAGCCTTAATTGGCCACACCTGTGCTACGGAAATTGCTGATTTGGCGCACCTGGTCCTAATTAGCCTTGATTGGCCACACCTGTGCCAGTGAAAGTGCTGATTTGGAGCGCCTGTTGCTAATTAGCCTTGATTGGCCACACCTGTGCTACGGAAATTGCTAATATCGCGCACCTGGTCCTAATTAGCTTTGAACGGTCACAGCTGTTCCACTGAAATTGCTGATTAGGACCGCCTGGTACGATTTAGCGTTCATTGACCACACCTGTGCCACTGAAATGGCTGATGCGCCTGGTCCTAATTAGCCTTGATTGGCCATACCTGTTCCAGTGAAAGTGCTGATTAGGAGCGCCCGGTGCTAATTAGCCTTGATTGGCCACACCTGTGCTACGGAAATTGCTGATTTGGCGCACATGATCCTAATTAGCTTTGAATGGTCACAGCTGTTCCACTGAAATGGCTGATTAGGCCCGCCTGGGACGAATTAGCTTTCATTACCACACCTGTGCCACTGAAATGGCTGATGCGCCTGGTCCTAACTACTCTTGATTGGTCACACCTGTGCCAGTGAAAGTGCTGATTAGGAGTGCCTGGTGCTAATTAGCCTTGATTGGCCACACCTGTGTTACGGAAATTGCTGATTTTGCACACCGGGTCCTAATTAGCTTTGAATGGTCACAGCTGTTCCACTTAAATTACTGATTAGGCCCGCCTGGTATGAATTATCGTTCATTGACCACACCTGTGCCACTGACATGGCTGATGTCCCTGGTCCTAATTAGCCTTGATTGGCCACACCTGTGCCAGTGAAAGTGCTGATTAGGAGTGCCTGGTAGTAATTAGCCTTGTTTGGCCACACCTGTGCTACGGAAATTGCTGATTTGGCGCACCTGGTCCTAATTAGTCTTGATTGGCCACACCTGTGCCAGTGAAAGTGCTGATTAGGAGCGCCTGGTGCTAATTAGCCTTGATTGGCCACACCTGTGCTATGGAAATGGCTAATTTCGCACACCTGGTCCTAATTAGCTTTGAATGGTCACAGCTGTTCCACTGAAATTGCTGAGTAGGCCCAACTGGTACGAATTAGCGTTCATTGACCACACCTGTGCCACTGAAATGGCTGATGAGCCTGGTCCTAATTAGCCTTGATTGGCCACACCTGTGCCAGTGAAAGTGCTGATTAGGTGCGCCTGGTAGTAATTAGCCTTGAGTGGCCACACCTGTGTTACGGAAATTGCTGATTTTGCACACCTGGTCCTAATTAGCTTTGAATGGTCACAGCTGTTCCACTTAAATTACTGATTAGGCCCGCCTGGTACGAATTATCGTTCATTGACCACACCTGTGCCACTGACATGGCTGATGTCCCTGGTCCTAATTAGCCTTGATTGGCCACACCTGTGCCAGTGAAAGTGCTGATTAGGAGTGCCTGGTAGTAATTAGCCTTGTTTGGCCACACCTGTGCTACGGAAATTGCTGATTTGGCGCACCTGGTCCTAATTAGTCTTGATTGGCCACACCTGTGCCAGTGAAAGTGCTGATTAGGAGCGCCTGGTGCTAATTAGCCTTGATTGGCCACACCTGTGCTATGGAAATGGCTAATTTCGCACACCTGGTCCTAATTAGCTTTGAATGGTCACAGCTGTTCCACTGAAATTGCTGAGTAGGCCCGCCTGGTACGAATTAGCGTTCATTGACCACACCTGTGCCACTGAAATGGCTGATGAGCCTGGTCCTAATTAGCCTTGATTGGCCACACCTGTGCCAGTGAAAGTGCTGATTAGGTGCGCCTGGTAGTAATTAGCCTTGAGTGGCCACACCTGTGTTACGGAAATTGCTGATTTGGCGCACCTAGTCCTAATTACTCTTGATTGGCCACACCTGTGCCAGTGAAAGTGCTGATTAGAAGTGACTGGTGCTAATTAGCCTTGATTGGCCACACCTGTGCTACGGAAATTGCTGATTTGGCGCACCTGGTCCTAATTAGCTTTGAATGGTCACAGCTGTTCCACTGAAATTGCTGATTAGCCTCGCCTGGTACGAATTAACGTTCATTGACCACACCTGTACCACTGAAATGGCTGATGACCCTGGTCCTAATTAGCCTTGATTGGCCACACCTGTGCCAGTGAAAGGGCTGATTAGGAGACCCTCGTGGTAATTAGCCTTTATTGGCCACACCTGTGCTACGGAAATGGCTGATTTAACGCACCTAGTCCTAATTACTCTTGAATGGCCACACCTGTGCCAGTGAAAGTGGTGATTAGCTGCGCCTGGTGGTAATTAGCCTTGATTGGCCACACCTGTGCCACGGAAATGGCTGATTTGGCGCACCTGGTCCTAATTAGTCTTGATTGGCCACACCTGTGCCAGTGAAAGTGCTGATTAGGAGCGCCTGGTAGTAATTAGCCTTGATTGGCCACACCTGTGCCAGTGAAAGTGCTGATTAAGAGCGCCTGGTGGTAATTAGCCTTGATTGGCCACACCTGTGCTACGGAAATGGCTGATTTGGGGCACCTGGTCCTAATTAGCTTTGAATGGTCACAGCTGTTCCACCGAAATTGCTGATTAGGCCCGCCTGGTACGAATTAGCGTTCATTGACCACACCTGTACCACTAAAATGGATGATGAGCCTGGTCCTAATTAGCCTTGATTGGCTACACCTGTGCCAGTGAAAGTGCTGATTAGGAGCGCCAGGTGGTAATTAGCCTTGAGTGGCCACACCTGTCCTACGGAATTGCTGATTTGGCGCACCTGGTCCTAATTCTTCTTGATTGGCCACACCTGTGCCAGTGAAAGTGCTGATTAGGAGCGCCTGGTGCTAATTAGCCTTAATTGGCCACACCTGTGCTACGGAAATAGCTGATTTGGCGCACCTGGAACGAATAAGCCTTGATTGGCCACACCTGTGCCAGTGAAAGTGCTGATTAAGAGCGCCTGTTGCTAATTAGCCTTGATTGGCCACACCTGTGCTATGGAAATTGCTAATATCGCGCACCTGGTCCTAATTAGCTTTGAAAGGTCACAGCTGTTCCACTGAAATTGCTGATTAGGACCGCCTGGTAGGAATTAGTGTTCATTGACCACATCTGTGCCACTGAAATGGCTGATGTTCCTTTTCCTAATTAGCCTTGATTGGCCACACCTGTGCTACGGAAATTGCTGATTTGGCGCATCTGGTCCTAATTAGCTTTGAATGGTCACAGCTGTTCCACTGAAATTGCTGATTAGGCCTGCCTGGTACGATTTAGCGTTCATTGACCACACCTGTGCCAGTGAAATGGCTGATGCGCCTGGTCCTAATTAGCCTTGATTGGCCATACCTGTTCCAGTGAAAGTGCTGATTAGGAGCGCCCCATGCTAATTAGCCTTGATTGGCCACACCTGTGCTATGGAAATTGCTGATTTGGCGCACATGGTCCTAATTAGCTTTGAATGGTCACAGCTGTTCCACTGAAATGACTGATTAGTCCTACCTGCTACGAATTAGCGTTCATTAACCACACCTGTGCCACTGAAATGGCTGATGCGTCTGGTCCTAACTACTCTTGATTGGCCACTCCTGTGCCAATGAAAGTGCTGATTATGAGTGCCTGGTGCTAAGTAGCCTTGATTGGCCACACCTGTGCTACAGAAATTGCTGATTTGGCGCACCTTGTCCTAATTAGTCTTAATTGGCCACACTTGTGCCAGTGAAAGTGCTGATTAGGAGAGCCTGGTGCTAATTAGCCTTGACTGGCTACACCTGTGCTACGGAAATTGCTAATTTCACGCACCTGGTCCTAATTAGCTTTGAATGGTCACAGCTGTTCCACTGAAATTGCTGATTAGGTCCGCCTGGTACGAATTAGCGTTCATTGACCACACATGTGCCACTGAAATGGCTGATGCGCCTGGTCCTAATTTGCCTTGATTGGCCACACGTGTGCTAGTGAAAGTGCCTATTAGGAGGGCCTGGTAGTAATTAGCCTTGATTGGCCACACCTGTGCTACGGAAATTGCTGATTTGGCGCACCTGGTACGAATTAGCTTTGAATGGTCACAGCTGTTCCACTGAAATTGCTGATTAGGCCCGCCTGGTACGAATTAGCATTCATTGACCACACGTGTACCACTGAAATGGCTGATGAGCCTGGTCCTAATTAGCCTTGATTGGCCACACCTGTGCCAGTGAAAGTGCTGATTAGGAGCGCCAGGTGGTAATTAGCCTTGAGTGGCCACACCTGTCCTACGGAAATTGCTGATTTGTCGCACCTGGTCCTAATTAGTCTTGATTGGCCACACCTGTGCCAGTGAAAGTGCTGATTAGGAGCGCCTGGTGCTAATTAGCCTTAATTGGCCACACCTGTGCTACGGAAATTGCTGATTTGGCGCACCTGGTCCTAATTAGCCTTGATTGGCCACACCTGTGCCAGTGAAAGTGCTGATTAGGAGCGCCTGTTGCTAATTAGCCTTGATTGGCCACACCTGTGCTACGGAAATTGCTAATATCGCGCACCTGGTCCTAATTACCTTTGAACGGTCACAGCTGTTCCACTGAAATTGCTGATTAGGACCGCCTGGTACGATTTAGCGTTCATTGACCACACCTGTGCCACTGAAATGGCTGATGCGCCTGGTCCTAATTAGCCTTGATTGGCCATACCTGTTCCAGTGAAAGTGCTGATTAGGAGCGCCCGGTGCTAATTAGCCTTGATTGGCCACACCTGTGCTACGGAAATTGCTGATTTGGCGCACATGGTCCTAATTAGCTTTGAATGGTCACAGCTGTTCCACTGAAATGGCTGATTAGGCCCGCCTGGGACGAATTAGCTTTCATTAACCACACCTGTGCCACTGAAATGGCTGATGCGCCTGGTCCTAACTACTCTTGATTGGTCACACCTGTGCCAGTGAAAGTGCTGATTAGGAGTGCCTGGTGCTAATTAGCCTTGATTGGCCACACCTGTGTTACGGAAATTGCTGATTTTGCACACCTGGTTCTAATTAGCTTTGAATGGTCACAGCTGTTCCACTTAAATTACTGATTAGGCCCGCCTGGTACGAATTATCGTTCATTGACCACACCTGTGCCAATGACATGGCTGATGTCCCTGGTCCTAATTAGCCTTGATTGGCCACACCTGTGCCAGTGAAAGTGCTGATTAGTAGTGCCTGGTAGTAATTAGCCTTGTTTGGCCACACCTGTTCTACGGAAATTGCTGATTTGGCGCACCTTGTCCTAATTAGTCTTGATTGGCCACACCTGTGCCAGTGAAAGTGCTGATTAGGAGCGCCTGGTGCTAATTAGCCTTGATTGGCCACACCTGTGCTATGGAAATGGCTAATTTCGCACACCTGGTCCTAATTAGCTTTTAATGGTCACAGCTGTTCCACTGAAATTGCTGAGTAGGCCCGCCTGGTACGAATTAGCGTTCATTGACCACACCTGTGCCACTGAAATGGCTGATGAGCCTGGTCCTAATTAGCCTTGATTGGCCACACCTGTGCCAGTGAAAGTGCTGATTAGGTGCGCCTGGTAGTAATTAGCCTTGAGTGGCCACACCTGTGTTACGGAAATTGCTGATTTGGCGCACCTAGTCCTAATTACTCTTGATTGGCCACACCTGTGCCAGTGAAAGTGCTGATTAGGATCGACTGGTGCTAATTAGGCTTGATTGGCCACACCTGTGCTACGGAAATTGCTGATTTGGCGCACCTGGTCCTAATTAGCTTTGAATGGTCACAGCTGTTCCACTGAAATTGCTGATTAGCCCTGCCTTGTACGAATTCACGTTCATTGACCACACCTGTACCACTGAAATGGCTGATGACCCTGGTCCTAATTAGCCTTGATTGGCCACACCTGTGCCAGTGAAAGGGCTGATTAGGAGCCCCTGGTGGTAATTAGCCTTTATTGGCCACACCTGTGCTACGGAAATGGCTGATTTAACGCACCTAGTCCTAATTACTCTTGAATGGCCACACCTGTGCCAGTGAAAGTGCTGATTAGCTGCGCCTGGTGGTAATTAGCCTTGATTGGCCACACCTGTGCTACGGAAATTGCTGATTTGGCGCACCTGGTCCTAATTAGCTTTGAATGGTCACAGCTGTTCCACTGAAATTACTGATTAGGCCTGCCTGGTAAGAAGTAGCGTTCATTGACCACACCTGTGCCACTGAAATCGCTGATGCGCCTGGTACTAATTAGCCTTGTTTTGCCACACCTGTGCCAGTGAAAGTGCTGATTAGGAACGCTTTTTGGTAATTAGCCTTGATTGGCCACACCTGTGCTACGGAAATTGCTGATTTGGCGCACCTGGTCCTAATTAGTCTTGATTGGCCACACCTGTGCCAGTGAAAGTGCTGATTAGGAGCGCCTGGTGCTAATTAGCCTTGATTGGCCACACCTGTGCTACGGAAATTGCTGATTTGGCGCACCTGGTCCTAATTAGTCTTCATTGGCCACACCTGTGCCAGTGAAAGTGCTGATTAGGAGCGTCTGGTGCTAATTAGGCTTTTTTGGCCACACCTGTGCTACGGAAACTGCTAATATCACGCACCTGGTCCTAATTAGCTTTGAATGGTCACAGCTGTTCCACTGAAATTGCTGATTAGGCCCGCCTGGTACGAATTAGCGTTCATTGACCACATCTGTGGCACTGAAATGGCTGATGCGCCTTTTCCTAATTAGCCTTGATTGGCCACACCTGTGCCAGTGAAAGTGCTGATTAGGAGCGCCTGGTGCTAATTAGCCTTCATTGGCCGCACCTGTGCTATGGAGATTGGTAATTTGGCGCACCTGCTCCTAATTAGCTTTGAAAGGTCATAGCTGTTCCACCTAAATTGCTGATTAGGCCCGCCTGGTACGAATTAGCATTCATTAACCACACCTGTGCCACTGATATGGCTGATGCGCCTGGTCCTAATTAGACTTGATTGGCCACACCTGTGCCAGTGAAAGTGCTGATTTGGAGCGCCTGGTGGTAATTAGCCTTGATTGGCCACACCTGTGCTACGGAAATTGCTGATTTGGCGCACCTGGTCCTAATTAGTCTTGATTGGCCACACCTGTGCCAGTGAAAGTGCTGATTAGGAGCTCCTGGTGGTAATTAGCCTTGATTGGCCACACCTGTGCTACGGAAATTGCTGATTTGGCGCACCTAGTCCTAATTACTCTTGATTGGCCACACCTGTGCCCGTGAAAGTGCTGTTTAGGAGCGCCTGTTTCTATTTAGCCTTGATTGGCTACACCTGTGCTATGGAAATTGCTAATTTCGCACACCTGGTCCTAATTAGCTTTCAATGGTCACAGCTGTTCCACTGAAATTAATGATTAGGCCTGCCTGGTAAGAAGTAGCGTTCATTGACCACACCTGTGCCACTGAAATCGCTGAAGCGCCTGGTACTAATTAGCCTTGATTTGCCACACCTGTGCCACTGAAAGTGCTGAATAGGAATGCTTTGTGGTAATTAGCCTTGATTGGCCACACCTGTGCTACGGAAATTGCTGATTTGGCGCACCTGGTCCTAATTAGTCTTGATTGGCCACACCTGTGCCAGTGAAAGTGCTGATTAGGAGCGCCTGGTGCTAATTAGCCTTAATTGGCCACACCTGTGCTACGGAAATTGCTGATTTGGCGCACCTGGTCCTAATTAGCCTTGATTGGCCACACCTGTGCCAGTGAAAGTGCTGATTAGGAGCGCCTGTTGCTAATTAGCCTTGATTGGCCACACCTGTGCTACGGAAATTGCTAATATCGCGCACCTGGTCCTAATTAGCTTTGAACGGTCACAGCTGTTCCACTGAAATTGCTGATTAGGACCGCCTGGTACGAATTAGCGTTCATTGACCACACCTGTGCCACTGAAATGGCTGATGCGCCTGGTCCTAATTAGCCTTGATTGGCCATACCTGTGCCAGTGAAAGTGCTGATTAGGAGCGCCCGGTGCTAATTAGCCTTGATTGGCCACACCTGTGCTACGGAAATTGCTGATTTGGCGCACATGATCCTAATTAGCTTTGAATGGTCACAGCTGTTCCACTGAAATGGCTGATTAGGCCCGCCTGGGACGAATTAGCTTTCATTAACCACACCTGTGCCACTGAAATGGCTGATGCGCCTGGTCCTAACTACTCTTGATTGGTCACACCTGTGCCAGTGAAAGTGCTGATTAGGAGTGCCTGGTGCTAATTAGCCTTGATTGCCCACACCTGTGTTACGGAAATTGCTGATTTTGCACACCGGGTCCTAATTAGCTTTGAATGGTCACAGCTGTTCCACTTAAATTACTGATTAGGCCCGCCTGGTACGAATTATCGTTCATTGACCACACCTGTGCCACTGACATGGCTGATGTCCCTGGTCCTAATTAGCCTTGATTGGCCACACCTGTGCCAGTGAAAGTGCTGATTAGGAGTGCCTGGTAGTAATTAGCCTTGTTTGGCCACACCTGTGCTACGGAAATTGCTGATTTGGCGCACCTGGTCCTAATTAGTCTTTATTGGCCACACCTGTGCCAGTGAAAGTGCTGATTAGGAGCGCCTGGTGCTAATTAGCCTTGATTGGCCACACCTGTGCTATGGAAATGGCTAATTTCGCACACCTGGTCCTAAGTAGCTTTGAATGGTCACAGCTGTTCCACTGAAATTGCTGAGTAGGCCCAACTGGTACGAATTAGCGTTCATTGACCACACCTGTGCCACTGAAATGGCTGATGAGCCTGGTCCTAATTAGCCTTGATTGGCCACACCTGTGCCAGTGAAAGTGCTGATTAGGTGCGCCTGGTAGTAATTAGCCTTGAGTGGCCACACCTGTGTTACGGAAATTGCTGATTTTGCACACCTGGTCCTAATTAGCTTTGAATGGTCACAGCTGTTCCACTTAAATTACTGATTAGGCCCGCCTGGTACGAATTATCGTTCATTGACCACACCTGTGCCACTGACATGGCTGATGTCCCTGGTCCTAATTAGCCTTGATTGGCCACACCTGTGCCAGTGAAAGTGCTGATTAGGAGTGCCTGGTAGTAATTAGCCTTGTTTGGCCACACCTGTGCTACGGAAATTGCTGATTTGGCGCACCTGGTCCTAATTAGTCTTGATTGGCCACACCTGTGCCAGTGAAAGTGCTGATTAGGAGCGCCTGGTGCTAATTAGCCTTGATTGGCCACACCTGTGCTATGGAAATGGCTAATTTCGCACACCTGGTCCTAATTAGCTTTGAATGGTCACAGCTGTTCCACTGAAATTGCTGAGTAGGCCCAACTGGTACGAATTAGCGTTCATTGACCACACCTGTGCCACTGAAATGGCTGATGAGCCTGGTCCTAATTAGCCTTGATTGGCCACACCTGTGCCAGTGAAAGTGCTGATTAGGTGCGCCTGGTAGTAATTAGCCTTGAGTGGCCACACCTGTGTTACGGAAATTGCTGATTTGGCGCACCTAGTCCTAATTACTCTTGTTTGGCCACACCTGTGCCAGTGAAAGTGCTGATTAGGAGTGACTGGTGCTAATTAGCCTTGATTGGCCACACCTGTGCTACGGAAATTGCTGATTTGGCGCACCTGGTCCTAATTAGCTTTGAATGGTCACAGCTGTTCCACTGAAATTGCTGATTAGCCCCGCCTGGTACGAATTAACGTTCATTGACCACACCTGTACCACTGAAATGGCTGATGACCCTGGTCCTAATTAGCCTTGATTGGCCACACCTGTGCCAGTGAAAGGGCTGATTAGGAGCCCCTCGTGGTAATTAGCCTTTATTGGCCACACCTGTGCTACGGAAATGGCTGATTTAACGCACCTAGTCCTAATTACTCTTGAATGGCCACACCTGTGCCAGTGAAAGTGCTGATTAGCTGCGCCTGGTGGTAATTAGCCTTGATTGGCCACACCTGTGCCACGGAAATGGCTGATTTGGCGCACCTGGTCCTAATTAGTCTTGATTGGCCACACCTGTGCCAGTGAAAGTGCTGATTAGGAGCGCCTGGTAGTAATTAGCCTTGATTGGCCACACCTGTGCCAGTGAAAGTGCTGATTAAGAGCGCCTGGTGGTAATTAGCCTTGATTGGCCACACCTGTGCTACGGAAATTGCTGATTTGGCGCACCTGGTCCTAATTAGTCTTGATTGGCCACACCTGTGCCAGTGAAAGTGCTGATTAGGAGTGCCTGGTGCTAATTAGCCTTGATTGGCCACACCTGTGCTACGGAAATTGCTGATTTGGCGCACCTGGTCCTAATTAGTCTTCATTGGCCACACCTGTGCCAGTGAAAGTGCTGATTAGGAGTGCCTGGTGCTAATTAGCCTTGATTGGCCACACCTGTGCCAGTGAAAGGGCTGATTAGGAGCGCCTGGTGCTAATTAGCCTTGATTGGCCACACCTGTGCCAGTGAAAGTGCTGATTAGGAGCGCCTGGTTCTAATTAGCCTTGATTGGCCACACCTGTGCTACGGAAATGGCTGATTTGGCTCACCTGGTCCTAATTAGCCTTGATTGGCCACACCTGTGCCAGTGAAAGTGCTGATTAGGAGTGCCTGGTGGTATATAGACTTGATTGGCCACACCTGTGCTAAGGAAATTCCTGATTTAACACACCTAGTCCTAATTACTCTTGAATGGCCACACCTGTGCCAGTGAAAGTGCTGATTAGGAGCGCCTGGTGGTAATTAGCCTTGATTGGCCACACGTGTGCTACGGAAATTGCTTATTTGGCGCACCTGGTCCTAATTAGCTTTGAATGGTCACAGCTGTTCCATTGAAATTGCTGATTAGTCCCGCATGCTACGAATTAGCGTTCATTGACCACACCTGTGCCACTGAAATGGCTGATGCGCCTGGTCCTAATTAGCCTTGATTGGCCACACCTGTGCCAGTGAAAGTGGTGATTAGGAGCGCCTGGTGGTAATTAGGGTTGATTGGCCACACCTGTGCTAAGGAAATTGCTGATTTGGCGCACCTAGTCCTAATTACTCTTGATTGGCCACACCTGTGCCAGTGAAAGTGCTGATTAGGAGCGCCTGGTGCTAATTAGCCTTAATTGGCCACACTGTGCTACGGAAATTGCTGATATGGCTCACCTGGTCCTAATTAGCCTTGATTGGCCACACCTGTGCCAGTGAAAGTGCTGATTAGGAGCGCCTGGTTCTAATTAGCCTTGATTGGCCACACCTGTGCTACGGAAATGGCTGATTTGGCTCACCTGGTCCTAATTAGCCTTGATTGGCCACACCTGTGCCAGTGAAAGTGCTGATTAGGAGCGCCTGGTGGTAATTAGACTTGATTGGCCACACCTGTGCTAAGGAAATTCCTGATTTAACACACCTAGTCCTAATTACTCTTGAATGGCCACACCTGTGCCAGTGAAAGTGCTGATTAGGAGCGCCTGGTGGTAATTAGCCTTGATTGGCCACACGTGTGCTACGGAAATTGCTGATTTGGCGCACCTGGTCCTAATTAGCTTTGAATGGTCACAGCTGTTCCATTGAAATTGCTGATTAGTCCCGCATGCTACGAATTAGCGTTCATTGACCACACCTGTGCCACTGAAATGGCTGATGCGCCTGGTCCTAATTAGCCTTGATTGGCCACACCTGTGGCAGTGAAAGTGCTGTTTAGGATCGCCTGGTGGTAATTAACCTTGATTGGCCACACCTGTGCTACGGAAATTGCTGATTTGTCGCACCTGGTCCTAATTAGTCTTGATTGGCCACACCTGTGCCAGTGAAAGTGCTGATTAGGAGCGCCTGGTGCTAATTAGCCTTGATTGGCCACACCTGTGCTACGGAAATTGCTGATTTGGCGCACCTGGTCCTAATTAGCTTTGAATGGTCACAGCTGTTCCACTGAAATTGCTGATTAGGCCCGCCTGCTACGAATTAGCGTTCATTGACCACACCTGTGCCACTGAAATGGCTGATGCGCCTTTTCCTAATTAGCCTTGATTGGCCACACCTGTGCCAGTGAAAGTGCTGATTAGGAGCGCCTGGTGGTAATTAGCCTTGATTGGCCACACCTGTGCCAGTGAAAGGGTTGATTAGAAGCGCCTGGTGCTAAACAGCCTTGATTGGCAACACATGTGCTACGGAAATTGCTGATTTGGCGCACCTCGTCCTAATTAGCCTTGATTGGCCACACCTGTGCCAGTGAAAGTGCTGATTAGGAGCGCCTGGTGCTAATTAGCCTTGATTAGCCACACATGTGCTACACAAATTGCTGATTTGGCGCACCTGGTCCTAATTAGCCTTGATTAGCCACACCTGTGCCAGAGAAAGTGCTGATTAGGAGCGCCTGGTGCTAATTAGCCTTGATTGGCCACACCTGTGCTACGGAAATTGCTGATTTGGCGCACCTGGTCCTAATTAGACTTGATTGACCACACCTGTGAGAGTGAAAGTGCTGATTAGAAGCGCCTGGTTCTAATTAGCCTTGATTGGCCACACCTGTGCTTCGGAAATTGCTAATATCGCGCACCTGGTCCTAATTACCTTTGAACGGTCACAGCTGTTCCACTGAAATTGCTGATTAGGCCCGCCTGGTAGGAATTAGCGTTCATTGACTACATCTGTGCCACTGAAATGGCTGATGCGCCTTTTCCTAGTTAGCCTTGATTGGCCACACCTGTGCCAGTGAAAGTGCTGATTAGGAGCGCCTGGTGGTAATTAGCCTTGATTGGCCACACCTGTGCTAAAAAAATTGCTCATTTCGCGTACCTGATCCTAATTAGCTTTGAATGGTCAAAGCTGTTCCACTGAAATTGCTGATTAGGCCTGCCTGGTACGAATTAGCGTTCATTGACCACACCTGTGCCACTGAAATGGCTGATGCGCCTGGTCCTAATTAGCCTTTATTGGCCACACCTGTGCCAGTGAAAGTGCTGATGAGGAGCGCCTGGTTGTAATTAGCCTTGATTGGCCACAACTGTGCTACGGAAATAGCTGATTTGGCGCACCTGGTCCTAATTAGTCTTGATTGTCCACACCTGTGCCAGTGAAAGTGCTGATTAGGAGATCCTGGTGGTAATTAGCCTTGATTGGCCACACCTGTGCTACGGAAATTGCTGATTTGGCGCACCTGGTCCTAATTAGCCTTGATTAGCCACACCTGTGCCAGTGAAAGTGCTGATTAGGAGCGCCTGGTGCTAATTAGCCTTGATTGGCCACACCTGTGCCAGTGAAAGTGCTGATTAGGAGCGCCTGGTGCTAATTAGCCTAGATTGGCCAAACCTGTGCTACGGAAATTGCTGATTTGGCGCACCTGGTCCTAATTAGTCTTCATTGGCCACACCTGTGCCAGTGAACGTGCTGATTAGGAGCGCCTGGTGCTAATTAGCCTTGATTGGCCACACCTGTGCTACGGAAATTGCTAATTTCGCGCACCTGGTCCTAATTAGCTTTGAATGGTCACAGCTGTTCCACTGAAATTGCTGATTAGGCCCACCTGCTACGAATTAGCGTTCATTGACCACACCTGTGCCACTGAAATGGCTGATGCGCCTTTTCTTAATTAGCCTTGATTGGCCACACCTGTGCTACGGAAATTGCTGATTTGGCGCACCTGGTCCTAATTAGCTTTGAATGGTCACAGCTGTTCCACGGAAATGGCTGATTAGGCTCGCCTGCTACGAATTAGGGTTCATTAACCACACCTGTGCTATGGAAATTGCTGATTTGCTGCAACTGGTCCTAATTAGCCTTGATTGGCCACACCAGTGCCAGTGAAAGTGCTGATTAGGAGCGCCTTGTGCTAATTAGCCTTGAATGGCCACACCTGTGCCAGTGTAATTGCTGATTTGGCGCACCTGGTCCTAATTGTTCTTGATTGGCCACACCTGTGCCAGTGAAAAGGCTTATTAGGAGTGCCTGGTGCTAATTAGCCTTGATTGGCAACACCTGTGCTACGGAAATTCCTGACTTGGCGCAAGTGGTCTTAATTAGCCTTGATTGGCCACACCTGTGCCAGGGAAATTGCTGATTGGGAGCGCCTGGTGCTTATTAGCCTTGATTGGCCACACCTGTGCTACGGAAATTGCTGATTTGGCGCACCTGGTCCTAATTAGACTTGATTGACGACACCTGTGTGAGTGAAAGTGCTGATTAGGAGCGCCTGGTGCTAATTAGCCTTGATTGGCCACACCTGTGCTACGGAAATTGCTAATATCGCGCACCTGGTCCTAATTAGCTTTGAACGGTCACAGCTGTTCCACTGAAATTGCTGATTAGGACCGCCTGGTAGGAATTAGCGTTCATTGACCACATCTGTGCCACTGAAATGGCTGATGCGCCTTTTCCTAATTAGCCTTGATTGGCCACACCTGTGCTACGGAAATTGCTGATTTGGCGCACCTGGTCCTAATTAGCTTTGAATGGTCACAGCTGTTCCACTGAAATTGCTGATTAGGCCGGCCTGCTACGAATTAGCGTTCATTGACCACACCTGTGCCACTGAAATGGCTGATGCGCCTTTTCCTAATTAGACTTGATTGGCCACACCTGTGCCAGTGAAAGTGCTGATTAGGAGCACCTGGTGCTAATTAGCCTTGATTGGCCACACCTGTGCTACGGAAATTGCTGATTTGGCGCACCTGGTCCTAATTAGTCTTGATTGTCCACACCTGTGCCAGTGAAAGTGCTGACTAGGAGCGCCTGGTGCTAATTAGCCTTCATTGGCCACACCTGTGCTATGGAAATTGCTAATTTGGCGCACCTGCTCCAAATAAGCTTTGAAATGTCATAGCTGTTCCCCTGAAATTGCTGATTAGGCCCGCCTGGTACAAATTAGCGTTCATTGACCACACCTGTGCAACTGAAATGGCTGATGCGCCTGGTCCTAATTAGCCTTGATTGGCCACACCTGTGCCAGTGAAAGTGCTGATTAGGAGCGCCAGGTGGTAATCAGCCTTGATTGGCCACACCTGTGCTGCAGAAATTGCTGATTTGGCGCAACTGGTCCTAATTAGGCTTGATTGGCCACACCTGTGCCAGTGAAAGTGCTGATTAGGAGCACCTGGTGCTAATTAGACTTGATTGGCCACACCTGTGCTACGGAAGTTGCTGATTTGGCGCACCTGGTCCTAATTAGCCTTGATTGGCCACACCTGTGCCAGTGAAAGTGCTGATTAGGAGCGCCTGGTGTTAATTAGCCTTGATTGGCCACACTTGTGCTACGGAAATTGCTAATATCGCGCACCTGGTCCTAATTTGGTTTGAATGGTCACAGCTGTTCCACTGAAATTGCTGATTAGGACCGCCTGGTAGGAATTAGCGTTCATTGACCACATCTGTGCCACTGAAATGGCTGATGCGCCTTTTCCTAATTAGCCTTGATGGGCCACACCTGTGCCAGTGAAAGTGCTGATTAGGAGCGCCTGGTGCTAATTAGCCTTGATTGGCCACACCTGTGCTACGGAAATTGCTGATTTAGCGCACCTAGTCCTAATTACTCTTGAATGGCCACACCTGTGCCAGTGAATGTGCTGAATTGGAGCGCCTGGTGGTAATTAGCCTTGATTGGCCACACCTGTGCTACGGAAATTTCTGATTTGGCGCACCTGGTCCCAATTAGCTTTGATTGGTCACAGCTGTTCCACTGAAATTGCTGATTAGGCCCGCCTGCTATGAATTAGCGTTCAGTGACCACACCTGTGCCACTGAAATGGCTGATGCGCCTGGTCCTAATTAGCCTTGATTGGCCACACCTGTGCCAGTGAAAGTGCTGATTAGGAGCGCCTGGTGCTAATTAGCCTTGATTGGCCACACCTGTGCTACAGAAATTGCTGATTTGGCACACCTGGTCCTAATTAGTCTTGATTGGCGACACCTGTGCCAGTGAAAGTGCTGATTAGGAGCGCCTGGTGGTAATTAGCCTTGATTGGCCACACCTGTGCTACGGAAATTGCTGATTTGGCGCACCTAGTACTAATTACACTTGATTGGCCACAACTGTGCAGGAGAAAGTGCTGATTAGGAGCGCCTGGTGCTAATTAGCCTTGATTGGCCACACCTGTGCTATGGAAATTGCTAATTTCGCACACCTGGCCCTAATTAGCTTTGAATGGTCACAGCTGTTCCACTGAAATTGCTGAGTAGGCCTGCCTGCTACGAATTAGCGTTCATTGACCAGACCAGTGCCACTGAAATGGCTGATGCGCCTGGTCCTAATTAGCCTTGATTGGCCACACCTGTGCGAGTGAAAGTGCTGATTAGGAGCGCCTGGTAGTAATTAGCCTTGATTGGCCACACCTGTGTTACGGAAATTGCTGATTTGGCGCACCTGGTCCTAATTACTCTTGAATGGCCACACCTGTGCCAGTGAAAGTGCTGATTAGGAGCGCCTGGTGGTAATTAACCTTGATTGGCCACACCTGTGCTATGGAAATTGCTGATTTGGCGCACCTAGTCCTAATTAGCTTTGAATGGTCACAGCTGTTCCACTGAAATTGCTGATTAGGCCCGCCTGCTACGAATTAGCGTTCATTGACCACACCTGTGCCACTGAAATGGCTGATGCGCCTTTTCCTAATTAGCATTGATTGGCCACACCTGTGCCAGTGAAAGTGCTGATTAGGAGCGCCTGGTGCTAATTAGCCTTGATTGGCCACACCTGTGCTACGCAAATTGCTGATTTGGCGCACCTTGTCCTAATTAGCCTTGATTAGCCACACCTGTGCCAGTGAAAGTGCTGATTAGGAGCGCCTGGTGCTAATTAGCCTTGATTGGCCACACCTGTGCTACGGAAATGGCTGATTTGGCGCACCTGGTCCTAATTAGACTTGATCGACCACACCTGTAAGAGTGAAAGTGCTGATTAGAAGCGCCTGGTTCTAATTAGACTTGATTGACCACACCTGTGCTTCGGAAATTGCTAATATCACGCACCTTGTCCTAATTAGCTTTGAATGGTCACAGCTGTTCCACTGAAATTGCTGATTAGGCCCGCCTGGTAGGAATTAGCGTTCATTGACTACATCTGTGCCACTGAAATGGCTGATGCGCCTTTTCCTAATTAGCCTTCATTGGCCACACCTGTGCTACGGAAATTGGTGATTTGGCGCACCTGGTCCTAATTAGCTTAGAATGGTCACAGTTGTTCCACTGAACTTGCTGATTAGGACGGCCTGCTACGAATTAGCGTTCATTGACCACACCTGTGCCACTGAAATGGCTGATGCGCCTTTTCCTAATTAGCCTTGATTGGCCACACCTGTGCCAGTGAAAGTGCTGATTAGGAGCGCCTGGTGGTAATTAGCCTTGATTGGCCACACCTGTGCTACGGAAATTGCTGATTTGGCGCACATGGTCCTAATTAGCTTTGAATGGTCACAGCTGTTCCACTGAAATGGCTGATTAGGCTCGCCTGCTACGAATTAGCGTTCATTAACCACACCTGTGCCACTGAAATGGCTGATGCGCCTGGTCCTAATTAGCCTTGATTCGCCGCACCTGTGCCAGTGAAAGTGCTGATTAGGAGCGCCTGGTGCTAATTAGCCTTGATAGGCCACACCTGTGCTACGGAAATTGCTGATTTGGCGAACCTGGTCCTAATTAGCCTTGATTGGCCACACCTGTGCCAGTGAAAGTGCTGATTAGGAGTGCCTGGTGCTAATTAGCCTTGATTGGCCACACCTGTGCTACGGAAATGGCTGATTTGGCGCACTTGGTCCTAATTAGTCTTGATTGGCCACACCTGTGACAGTGAAAGTGCTGATTAGGAGCGCCTGGTGCTAATTAGCCTTGATTGGCCACACCTGTGCTATGGAAATTGCTAATTTCGCACACCTGGTCCTAATTAGCTTTGAATGGTCACAGCTGTTTCATTGAAATTGCTGATTAGGTCCGCCTGCTACGAATTAGCGTTCATTGACCACACCTGTGCCACTGAAATGGCTGATGCGCCTTTTCCTAATTAGTATTGATTGGCCACACCTGTGCCAGTGAAAGTGCTGATTAGGAGCGCCTGGTGGTAATTAGCCTTGATTGGCCACACCTGTGCCAGTGAAAGGGCTGATTAGGAGCGCCTGGTGCTAAATAGCCTAAATTGGCAACACCTGTGCTACGGAAATTGCTGATTTGGCTAACCTGGTCCTAATTAGCCTTGTTTGGGCACACCTGTGCCAGTGAAAGTGCTGATTAGGAGTGCCTGGTGCTAATTAGCCTTGATTGGCCACACCTGTGCTACGGAAATGGCTGATTTGACGCACCTGGTCCTAATTAGTCTTGATTGGCCACACCTGTGCCAGTGAAAGTGCTGATTAGGAGCGCCTGGTGCTAATTAGCCTTGATTGGCCACACGTGTGCTACGGAAATTGCTGATTTGGCGCACCTGGTCCTAATTAGCTTTGAATGGTCACAGCTGTTCCATTGAAATTGCTGATTAGGCCCGCATGCTACGAATTAGCGTTCATTGACCACACCTGTGCCACTCAAATGGCTGATGCGCCTGGTCCTAATTAGCCTTGATTGGCCACACCTGTGGCAGTGAAAGTGCTGTTTAGGATCGCCTGGTGGTAATTAACCTTGATTGGCCACACCTGTGCTACGGAAATTGCTGATTTGTCGCACCTGGTCCTAATTAGTCTTGATTGGCCACACCTGTGCCAGTGAAAGTGCTGATTAGGAGCGCCTGGTGCTAATTAGCCTTGATTGGCCACACCTGTGCTACGGAAATTGCTAATTTCCCACACCTGGTCCTAATTAGCTTTGAATGGTCACAGCTGTTCCACTGAAATTGCTGATTAGGCCCGCCTGCTACGAATTAGCGTTCATTGACCACACCTGTGCCACTGAAATGGCTGATGCGCCTTTTCCTAATTAGCCTTGATTGTCCACACCTGTGCCAGTGAAAGTGCTGATTAGGAGCGCCTGTTGGTAATTAGCCTTGATTGGCCACACCTGTGCCAGTGAAAGGGTTGATTAGGAGCGCCTGGTGCTAAACAGCCTTGATTGGCAACACATGTGCTACGGAAATTGCTGATTTGGCGCACCTCGTCCTAATTAGCCTTGATTGGCCACACCTCTGCCAGTGAAAGTGCTGATTAGGAGCGCCTGGTGCTAATTAGCCTTGATTAGCCACACATGTGCTACGCAAATTGCTGATTTGGCGCACCTGGTCCTAATTAGCCTTGATTAGCCACACCTGTGCCAGTGAAAGTTCTGATTAGAAGCGCCTGGTGCTAATTACCCTTGATTGGCCACACCTGTGCTACGGAAATTGCTGATTTGGCGCACCTGGTCCTAATTAGACATGATTGACCACACCTGTGAGAGTGAAAGTGCTGATTAGAAGCGCCTGGTTCTAATTAGCCTTGATTGGCCACACCTGTGCTTCGGAAATTGCTAATATCGCGCACCTTGTCCTAATTAGCTTTGAACGGTCACAGCTGTTCCACTGAAATTGCTGATTAGGCCCGCCTGGTAGGAATTAGCGTTCATTGACTACATCTGTGCCACTGAAATGGCTGATGCGCCTTTTCCTAATTAGCCTTGATTGGCCACACCTGTGCCAGTGAAAGTGCTGATTAGGAGCGCCTGGTGGTAATTAGCCTTGATTGGCCACACCTGTGCTACAAAAATTGCTCATTTCGCGTACCTGATCCTAATTAGCTTTGAATGGTCAAAGCTGTTCCACTGAAATTGCTGATTAGGCCTGCCTGGTACGAATTAGCGTTCATTGACCACATCTGTGCCACTGAAATGGCTGATGCGCCTGGTCCTAATTAGCCTTGATTCGCCACACCTGTGCCAGTGAAAGTGCTGATGAGGAGCGCCTGGTTGTAATTAGCCTTGATTGGCCACACCTGTGCTAAGGAAATTGCTGATTTGGCGCACCTGATCCTAATTAGCCTTGATTAGCCACACCTGTGCCAGTGAAAGTGCTGATTAGGAGCGCCTGGTGCTAATTAGCCTTGATTGGCCACACCTGTGCCAGTGAAAGTGCTGATTTGGCGCACCTGATCCTAATTAGCCTTGATTGGCCACACCTGTGCCAGTGAAAGTGCTGATTAGGAGCGCCTGGTGCTAATTAGCCTAGATTGGCCAAACCTGTGCTACGGAAATTGCTGATTTGGCGCACCTGGTTCCTAATTAGTCTTCATTGGCCACACCTGTGCCAGTGAACGTGCTGATTAGGAGCGCCTGGTGCTAATTAGCCTTGATTGGCCACACCTGTGCTACGGAAATTGCTAATTTTGCGCACCTGGTCCTAATTAGCTTGGAATGGTCACAGCTGTTCCAATGAAATTGCTGATTAGGCCCAATTGCTATGAATTAGCGTTCATTGACCACACCTGTGCCACTGAAATGGCTGATGCGCCTTTTCTTAATTAGCCTTGATTGGCCAAACCTGTGCTACGGAAATTGCTGATTTGGCGCACCTGGTCCTAATTAGCTTTGAATGGTCACAGCTGTTCCACGGAAATGGCTGATTAGGCTCGCCCGCTACGAATTAGCTTTCATTAACCACACCTGTGCCACTGATATGGCTGATGCGCCTGGTCCTAATTAGCCTTTATTGGCCACAACTGTGCCAGTGAAAGTGCTGATTAGGAGCGCCTGGTGCTAATTAGCCTTGATTGGCCACACCTGTGCTACGGAAATTGCTGATTTGGCGCACCTGGTCCTAATTAGCCTTGATTGGCCACAACTGTGCCAGTGAAAGTGCTGATTAGGAGCCCCTGGTACTAATTAGCCTTGATTGGCCACACCTGTGCTACGAAAATTGCTAATATCGCGCACCTGGTCCTAATTAGCTTTGAATGGTCACAGGTGTTCCACTGAAATTGCTGATTAAGCCCGCCTGGTACGAATTAGCGTTCATTGACCACACCTGTGCCAATGAAATGACTGATGTGCCTTTTCCTAATTAGCCTTGATTGGCCACACCTGTGCCAGTGAAAGTGCTGATTAGGAGCGCCTGGTGCTAATTAGCCTTCATTGGCCACACGTGTGCTATGGAAATTGCTAATTTGGCGCACCTGCTCCTAATTAGTTTTGAAAGGTCATAGCTGTTCCACTGAAATTGCTGATTAGGCCCGCCTGGGACGAATTAGCTTTCATTAACCACACCTGTGCCACTGATATGGCTGATGCGCCTGGTCCTAATTAGACTTGATTGGCCACACCTGTGCCAGTGAAAGTGCTGATTAGGAGCGCCTGGTGGTAATTAGCCTTGATTGGCCACACCTGTGCTACGGAAATTGCTGATTTGGCGCACCTGGTCCTAATTAGTCTTGATTGGCCACACCTGTGCCAGTGAAAGTGCTGATTAGGAGCGCCTGGTGCTAATTAGCCTTGATTGGCCACACCTGTGCTACGGAAATTGCTAATTTCATGCACCTGGTCCTAATTAGCTTTGAATGGTCACAGCTGTTCCACTGAATTTGCTGATTAGGCCCGCCTGGTACGAATTAGCGTTCATTGACTACATCTGTGCCACGGAAATGGCTGATGCGCCTTTTCCTAATTAGCCTTGATTGGCCACACCTGTGCCAGTGAAAGTGCTGATTAGGAGCGCCTGGTGCTAATTAGCCTTCATTGGCCACACGTGTGCTATGGAAATTGCTAATTTGGCGCACCTGCTCTTAATTAGCTTTGAAAGGTCATAGCTGTTCCACTGAAATTGCTGATTAGGCCCGCCTGGTACGAATTAGCGTTTATTAACCACACCTGTGCCACTGATATGGCTGATGCGCCTGGTCGTAATTAGACTTGATTGGCCACACTTGTGCCAGGGAAAGTGCTGATTAGGAGCGCCTGGTGCTAATTAGCCTTGATTGGCCACACCTGTGCTACGGAAATTGCTGATTTGGCTCACCTGGTCCTAATTACTCTTGATGGCCACACCTGTGCCAGTGAAAGTGCTGTTTAGGAGCGCCTGGTGCTAATTAGCCTTGATTGGCTACACCTGTGCTATGGAAATTGCTAATTTCGCACACCTGGTCCTAATTAGCTTTGAATGGTCACAGCTGTTCCACTGAAATTACTGATTAGGCCCGCCTGGTAAGAAGTATCCTTCATTGACCACACCTGTGCCACTGAATTCGCTGATGCGCCTTTTCCTAATTTGCCTTGATTGGCCACACCTGTGCCAGTGAAAGTGCTGATTAGGAGGGTCTGGTGCTAATTAGCCTTCATTGGCCACACCTGTGCTATGGAAATTGCTAATTTGGCGCACCTGCTCCTAATCAGCTTTGAAAGGTCATAGCTGTTCCACTGAAATTGCTGATTAGGCCCGCCTGGTACGAATTAGCATTCATTAACCACACAAGTGCCACTGATATGGCTGATGCGCCTGGTACTAATTAGACTTGATTGGCCACACCTGTGCTACGGAAATTGCTGATTTGGCGCACCTGGTCCTAATTAGCCTTGATTGGCCACACCTGTGCCAGTGAAAGGGCTGATTAGGAGCGCCTGGTTGTAATTAGCCTTGATTGGCCACACCTGTGCAAGTGAAAGTGCTGATTAGGAGCGCCTGGTGCTAATTAGCCTTGATTGGCCACACCTGTGCTACGGAAATTGCTGATTTGGCGCACCTGGATCTAATTACCCTTGATTGGCCACACCTGTGCCAGTTAAAGTGCTGATTAGGAGCTCCTGGTGGTAATTAGCCTTGATTGGCCACACCTGTGCTACGGAAATTGCTGATTTGGCGCACCTAGTCCTAATTACTCTTGTTTGGCCACACCTGTGCCAGTGAAAGTGCTGTTTAGGAGTGCCTGGTGCTAATTAGCCTTGATTGGCTACACCTGTCGTATGGAAATTGCTAATTTCGCACACCTGGTCCTAATTAGCTTTGAATGGTCACAGCTGTTCCACTGAAATTACTGATTAGGCCCGCCTGCTACAAATTAGCGTTCATTGACCACACCTGTGCAACTGAAATGGCTGATGCGCCTGGTCCTAATTAGCCTTGATTGGCCACACCTGTGCCAGTGAAAGTGCTGATTAGGAGCGCCTGGTGCTAATTAGCCTTGATTGGCCACACCTGTGCTACAGAAATTGCTGATTTGGCGCACCTGGTCCTAATTAGCCTTGATTGGCCATAACTGTGCCAGTGAAAGTGCTGATTAGGAGCCCCTGGTGCTAATTAGCCTTGATTGGCCACACCTGTGCTACGAAAATTGCTGATTTGGCGAACCTGGTTCTAATTACTCTTGATTGGCCACACCTGTGCCAGTGAAAGTGCTGATTAGGAGCGCCTGGTGCTAAGTAGCCTTGATTGGCCACACCTGTGCTACGGAAATTGCTGATTTGCCGCACCTGGTCCTAATTAGCCTTGATTGGCCACAACTGTGCCAGTGAAAGTGCTGATTAGGAGCCCCTGGTGCTAATTAGCCTTGATTGGCCACACCTGTGCTACGAAATTGCTAATATCGCGCACCTGGTCCTAATTAGCTTTGAATGGTCATAGGTGTTCCACTGAAATTGCTGATTAAGCCCGCCTGGTACGAATTAGCGTACATTCACCACACCTGTGCCAATGAAATGGCTGATGCGCCTTTTCCTAATTAGCCTTGATTGGCCACACCTGTGCCAGTGAAAGTGCTGATTAGGAGCGCCTGGTGCTAATTAGCCTTCATTGGCCACACGTGTGCTATGGAAATTGCTAATTTGGCGCACCTGCTCCTAATTAGCTTTGAAAGGTCATAGCTGTTCCACTGAAATTGCTGATTAGGCCCGCCTGGGACGAATTAGCTTTCATTAACCACACCTGTGCCACTGATATGGCTGATGCGCCTGGTCCTAATTAGCCTTGATTGGCCACAACTGTGCCAGTGAAAGTGCTGATTAGGAGCGCCTGGTGCTAATTAGCCTTGATTGGCCACACCTGTGCTACGGAAATTTCTGATTTGGCGCACCTGGTCCTAATTAGCCTTGATTGGCCACAACTGTGCCAGTGAAAGTGCTGATTAGGAGCCCCTGGTACTAATTAGCCTTGATTGGCCACACCTGCGCTACGAAAATTGCTAATATTGCGCACCTGGTCCTAATTAGCTTTGAATGGTCACAGGTGTTCCACTGAAATTGCTGATTAAGCCCGCCTGGTACGAATTAGCGTTCATTGACCACACCTGTGCCAACGAAATGACTGATGTGCCTTTTCCTAATTAGCCTTGATTGGCCACACCTGTGCCAGTGAAAGTGCTGATTAGGAGCGCCTGGTGCTAATTAGCCTTGATTGGCCACACCTGTGCTACGGAAATTGCTAATTTCACGCACCTGGTCCTAATTAGCTTTGAATGGTCACAGCTGTTCCACTGAAATCGCTGATTAGGCCCGCCTGCTACAAATTAGCGTTCATTGACCACACCTGTGCCACTGAAATGGCTGATGCGCCTGGTCCTAATTAGCCTTGATTGACCACACCTATGCCAGTGAAAGTGCTGATTAGGAGCGCCTGGTGGTAATTAGCCTTGATTGGCCACACCTGTGCTACAGAAATTGCTGATTTGGCGCACCTTGTTCTAATTAGTCTTGATTGGCCACACCTGTGCCAGTGAAAGTGCTGATTAGGAGCCCCTGGTGCTAATTAGCCTTGATTGGCCATACCTGTGCTACGGAAATTGCTGATTTGTCATACCTAGTCCTAATTACTCTACATTGGCCACACCTGTGCAAGTGAAAGTGCTGTTTCGGAGCGCCTGGTGCTAATTAGCCTTGATTGGCTACACGTGTGCAATGGAAATTGCTAATTTCGCACACCTGGTCCTAATTAGCTTTGAATGGTCACAGCTGTTCCACTGAAATTGCTGATTAGGCCCGCCTGCTACGAATTAGGGTTCATTGACCACACCTGTGCCACTGAAATGGCTGATGCGCCTGGTCCTAATTAGTCTTGATTGGCCACACCTGTGCCAGTGAAAGTGCTGATTAGGAGCGCCTGGTGCTATTTAGCCTAGATTGGCCTCACCTGTGCTACGGAAATAGCTGATTTGGCGCAAGTGGTCCTAATTAGCCTTGATTGGCCCCACCAGTGCCAGTGAAAGTGCTGATTAGGAGCGTCTTGTGCTAATTAGCATTGATTGGCCACACCTGTGCCAGTGAAAGTGCTGATTAGGAGCGCCTGGTGCTAATTAGCCTTGATTGGCCATACCTGTGCTACGGAAATTGCTGATTTGGCGCACCTGGTCCTAATTAGCTTTGAATGGTCACAGCTGTTCCACTGAAATTGCTGATTAGGCCCGCCTGGTACGAATTAGCGTTCATTGACCAGACCAGTGCCACTGAAATGGCTGATGAGCCTGGTCCTAATTAGCCTTGATTGGCCACACCTGTGCTACGGAAATTGCTGATTTACCTCACCTAGTCCTAATTACTCTTGAATGGCCACACCGGTGCCAGTGAAAGTGCTGATTAGGAGCGAATGGTGTTAATTAGCCTTGATTGGCCACACCTGTGCTACGGAAATTGCTAATTTCGCGCACCTGGTCCTAATTAGCTTTGAATAGTCACAGCTGTTCCACTGAAATTGCTGATTAGGCCCGCCTGGTACGAATTAGCGTTCATTGACCACACCTGTGCCACTGAAATGGCTGATGCGCCTTTTCCTAATTAGCCTTGATTGGCCACACCTGTGCCAGTGAAAGTGCTGATTAGGAGCGCCTGGTGCTAATTAGCCTTCATTGGCCACACCTGTTCTATGGAAATTGCTAATTTGGCGCACCTGCTCCTAATTAGCTTTGAAAGGTCATAGCTGTTCCGCTGAAATTGCTGATTAGGCCCGCCTGGTAAGAATTAGCGTTCATTGACCACACCTGTGCCACTGATATGGCTGATGCGCCTGGTCCTAATTAGCCTTGATTGGCCACACCTGTGCCAGTGAAATTGCTGATTAGTATCGCTTGTTGGTAATTAGCCTTATTTGGCCACACCTGTGCTACGGAAATTGCTGATTTGGCGCAACTGGTCCTAATTACTCTTGATTGGCCACACCTGTGCCAGTGAAAGGGCTTATTAGGGGCGTCTGGTGCTCATTAGCCTTGATTGGCAACACCTGTGTTACGGAAATTACTGATTTGGCGCACCTGGTCCTAATTAGACTTGATTGGCCACACCAGTGCCAGTGAAAGTGCTGATTAGGAGCGCCTGGTGGTAATTAGCCTTGATTGGCCACACCTGTGCTACGGAAATTGCTGATTTGGCGCACCTAGTCCTAATTACTCTTGAATGGCCACACCTTTGCCAGTGAAAGTGCTGATTAGGAGCGCCTGGTGCTAATTAGCCTTGATTGGCCACACCTGTGCTATGGAAATTGCTAATTTCGCACACCTGGTCCTAATTAGCTTTGAATGGTCACAGCTGTTCCACTGAAATTACTGATTAGGCCCGCCTGGTAAGAATTAGCGTTCATTGACCACACCTGTGCCACTGAAATGGCTGATGCGCCTTTTCCTAATTAGCCTTGATTGGCCACACCTGTGCCAGTGAAATTGCTGATTAGGAGCGCTTGGTGGTAATTAGCCTTATTTGGCCACACCTGTGCTACGGAAATTGCTGATTTGGCGCACCTGGTCCTAATTACTCTTGATTGGCCACACCTGTGCCAGTGAAAGGGCTTATTAGGAGCGTCTGGTGCTAATTAGCCTTGATTGGCAACACCTGTGTTACGGAAATTCCTGATTTGGCGCACCTGGTCCTAATTAGCCTTGATTGGCCACACCTGTGCCAGTGAAAGTGCTGATTAGGAGCGCCTGGTGCTTATTAGCCTTGATTGGCCACACCTGTGCTACGGAAATTGCTGATTTGGCGCACCTGGTCCTAATTAGTCTTGATTGGCCACACCTGTGCCAGTGAAAGTGCTGATTAGGAGCGCCTGGTGGTAATTAGCCTTGATTGGCCACACCTGTGCTATGGAAATTGCTAATTTCACGCACCTGGTCCTAATTAGCTTTGAATGGTCACAGCTGTTCCACTGAAATTGCTGATTAGACCCGCCTGCTACAAATTAGCGTTCATTGACCACACCTGTGCAACTGAAATGGCTGATGCGCCTGGTCCTAATTAGCCTTGATTGGCCACACCTGTGCCAGTGAAAGTGCTGATTAGAAGCGCCTGGTGCTAATTAGCCTTGATTGGCCACACCTGTGCTACGGAAATTGCTGATTTGGCGCACCTGGTCCTAATTACTCTTGATTGGCCACACCTGTGCCAGTGAAAGTGCTGTTTAGGAGCGCATGGTGCTAATTAGCCTTGATTGGCTACACCTGTCGTATGGAAATTTCTAATTTCGCACACCTGGTCGTAATTAGCTTTGAATGGTCACAGCTGTTCCACTGAAATTACTGATTAGGCCCGCCTGGTAAGAAGTAGCGTTCATTGACCACACCTGTGCCATTGAAATCGCTGATGCGCCTGGTACTTATTAGCCTTGATTTGCCACAACTGTGCCAGTGAAAGTGCCTATTAGGAGCGCCTAGTGGTAATTAGCCTTGATTGGCCACACCTGTGCTACGGAAATTGCTGATTTCGCGCACCTGGTCCTAATTACTCTTGATTGGCCACTCCTGTGCCAGTGAAGTGGCTAATTAGTCGCGCCTGGTGCTAATTAGCCTTGATTGGCTACACCTGTGCTAGGGAAATTGCTAATTTCGCGCACCTGGTCCTAATTAGCTTTGAATGGTCACAGCTGTTCCACTGAAATTGCTGATTAGACCCGCCTGCTAAAAATTAGCGTTCATTGACCACACCTGTGCAACTGAAATGGCTGATGCGCCTGGTCCTAATTAGCCTTGATTGGCCACACCTGTGCCAGTGAAAGTGCTGATTAGGAGCGCCTGGTGCTAATTAGCCTTGATTGGCCACACCTGTGCTACGGAAATTGCTGATTTGGCGCACCTGGTCCTAATTACTCTTGATTGGCCACACCTGTGCCAGTGAAAGTGCTGTTTAGGAGCGCCCGGTGATATTTAGCCTTGATTGGCTACACCTATGCTATGGAAATTGCTAATTTCGCACACCTGGTCCTAATTAGCTTTGAATGGTCACAGCTGTTCCACTGAAATTGCTGATTAGGCCTGCCTGGTACGATTTAGCGTTCATTGACCACACCTGTGCCACTGAAATGACTGATACGCCTGGTCCTAATTAGCCTTGATTGGCCATACCTGTTCCAGTGAAAGTGCTGATTAGGAGTGCCCGGTGCTAATTAGCCTTGATTGCCCAAACCTGTGCTACGGAAATTGCTGATTTGGCGCACATGGGCCTAATTAGCTTTGAATGGTCACAGCTGTTCCACTGAAATGGCTGATTAGGCCCCCCTGCTGCGAATTAGCGTTCATTAACCACACCTGTTCCACTGAAATGGCTGATGCGCCTGGTCCTAACTACTCTTGATTGGCCACACCTGTGCCAGTGAAAGTGCTGATTAGGAGCGCCTGGTTCTAATTAGCCTTCATTGGCCACACCTGTGGTACAGAAATTGCTGATTTGGTGCACCTTGTCCTAATTAGTCTTGATTGGCCACACCTGTGCCAGTGAAAGTGCTGATTAGGAGCGCCTGGTGCTAATTAGCCTTGATTGGCCACACCTGTGCTACGGAAATTGCTGATTTGGCGCACCTGGCCCTAATTAGCTTTGAATGCTCACAGCTGTTCCACTGAAATTGCTGATTAGGCCTGCCTGGTACGATTTAGCGTTCATTGACCACACCTGTGCCACTGAAATGGCTGATGCGCCTGGTCCTAATTACCCTTGATTGGCCACACCTGTGCCAGTGAAAGTGCTGATTAGGAGCGCCTGGTGCTTATTAGCCTTGATTGGCCACACCTGTGCTACGGAAATTGCTGATTTGGCGCACCTGGCCCTAATTAGCTTTGAATGCTCACAGCTGTTCCACTGAAATTGCTGATTAGGCCTGCCTGGTACGATTTAGCGTTCATTGACCACACCTGTGCCACTGAAATGGCTGATGCGCCTGGTCCTAATTACCCTTATTGGCCACACCTGTGCCAGTGAAAGTGCTGATTAGGAGCGCCTGGTGCTTATTAGCCTTGATTGGCCACACCTGTGCTACGGAAATTGCTGATTTGGCGCACCTGGTCCTAATTAGCTTTGAATGGTCAGAGCTGTTCCACTGAAATTGCTGATTAGACCCGCATGGTACGAATTAGCGTTAATTGACCACACCTGTACCACTGAAAAGGCTGATGGACCTGGTCCTAATTAGCGTTGATTGGCCAAACCTGTGCCAGTTAAAGTGCTGATTAGGAGCGCCTGGTGCTAATTAGCCTTGATTGGCCACACCTGTGCTACGGAAATTGCTGATTTGGCGCACCTAGTCCTAATTACTCTTGATTGGCCACACCTGTGCCAGTGAAAGTGCTGTTTAGGAGCGCCCGGTGATATTTAGCCTTGATTGGCTACACCTATGCTATGGAAATTGCTAATTTCGCACACCTGGTCCTAATTAGCTTTGAATGGTCACAGCTGTTCCACTGAAATTACTGATTAGGCCCGCCTGCTACAAATTAGCGTTCATTGACCACACCTGTGCAACTGAAATGGATGATGCGCCTGGTCCTAATTAGCCTTGATTGGCCACACCTGTGCCAGTGAAAGTGCTGATTAGGAGCGCCTGGTGCTAATTAGCCTTGATTGGCCACACCTGTGCTACAGAAATTGCTGATTTGGCGCACCTGGTCCTAATTAGCCTTGATTGGCCACAACTGTGCCAGTGAAAGTGCTGATTAGGAGCCCCTGGTGCTAATTAGCCTTGATTGGCCACACCTGTGCTACGAAAATTGCTGATTTGGCGCACCTGGTCCTAATTACTCTTGATTGGCCACACCTGTGCCAGTGAAAGTGCTGATTAGGAGCGCCTGGTGCTAAGTAGCCTTGATTGGCCACACCTGTGCTACGGAAATGGCTGATTTGCCGCACCTGGTCCTAATTAGACTTGATCGACCACACCTGTAAGAGTGAAAGTGCTGATTAGAAGCGCCTGGTTCTAATTAGACTTGATTGACCACACCTGTGCTTCGGAAATTGCTAATATCACGCACCTTGTCCTAATTAGCTTTGAACGGTCACAGCTGTTCCACTGAAATTGCTGATTAGGCCCGCCTGGTAGGAATTAGCGTTCATTGACTACATCTGTGCCACTGAAATGCCTGATGCGCCTTTTCCTAATTAGCCTTCATTGGCCACACCTGTGCTACGGAAATTGGTGATTTGGCGCACCTGGTCCTAATTAGCTTAGAATGGTTACAGTTGTTCCACTGAACTTGCTGATTAGGACGGGCTGCTACGAATTAGCGTTCATTGACCACACCTGTGCCACTGAAATGGCTGATGCGCCTTTTCCTAATTAGCCTTAATTGGCCACACCTGTGCCAGTGAAAGTGCTGATTAGGAGCGCCTGGTGGTAATTAGCCTTGATTGGCCACACCTGTGCTACGGAAATTGCTGATTTGGCGCACATGGTCCTAATTAGCTTTGAATGGTCACAGCTGTTCCACTGAAATGGCTGATTAGGCTCGCCTGCTACGAATTAGCGTTCATTAACCACACCTGTGCCACTGAAATGGCTGATGCGCCTGGTCCTAATTAGCCTTGATTCGCCGCACCTTTGCCAGTGAAAGTGCTGATTAGGAGCGCCTGGTGCTAATTAGCCTTGATAGGCCACACCTGTGCTACGGAAATTGCTGATGTGGCGAACCTGGTCCTAATTAGCCTTGATTGGCCACACCTGTGCCAGTGAAAGTGCTGATTAGGAGTGCCTGGTGCTAATTAGCCTTGATTGGCCACACCTGTGCTACGGAAATGGCTGATTTTGGCGCACTTGGTCCTAATTAGTCTTGATTGGCCACACCTGTGACAGTGAAAGTGCTGATTAGGAGCGCCTGGTGCTAATTAGCCTTGATTGGCCCACACCTGTGCTATGGAAATTGCTAATTTCGCACACCTGGTCCTAATTAGCTTTGAATGGTCACAGCTTTTTCACTGAAATTGCTGATTAGGCCCGCCTGCTACGAATTAGCGTTCATTGACCACACCTGTGCCACTGAAATGGCTGATGCGCCTTTTCCTAATTAGTATTGATTGGCCACACCTGTGCCAGTGAAAGTGCTGATTAGGAGCGCCTGGTGGTAATTAGCCTTGATTGGCCACACCTGTGCCAGTGAAAGGGCTGATTAGGAGCGCCTGGTGCTAAATAGCCTAGATTGGCAACACCTGTGCTACGGAAATTGCTGATTTGACGAACCTGGTCCTAATTAGCCTTGATTGGGCACACCTGTGCCAGTGAAAGTGCTGATTAGGAGTGCCTGGTGCTAATTAGCCTTGATTGGCCACACCTGTGCTACGGAAATGGCTGATTTGACGCACCTGGTCCTAATTAGTCTTGATTGGCCACACCTGTGCCAGTGAAAGTGCTGATTAGGAGCGCCTGGTGCTAATTAGCGTTGATTGGCCACATCTCTGCTACGGAAATTGCTAATTTCGCACACCTGGTCCTAATTAGCTTTGAATGGTCACAGCTGTTCCACTGAAATTGCTGATTAGGCGCGTCTGGTACGAATTAGCGTTCATTGACCACACCTGTGCCACTGAAATGGCTGATGCGCCTGGTCCTAATTAGCCTTGATTGGACACACCTGTGCCAGTGAAAGTGCTGATTAGGAGCGCCTGGTGGTAATTAGCGTTGATTGGCCACACCTGTGCTAAGGAAATTGCTGATTTGGCGCACCTAGTCCTAATTACTCTTGATTGTCCACACCTGTGCCAGTGAAAGTGCTGACTAGGAGCGCCTGGTGCTAATTAGCCTTAATTGGCCACACTGTGCTACGGAAATTGATGATATGGCTCACCTGGTCCTAATTAGCCTTGATTGGCCACACCTGTGCCAGTGAAAGTGCTGATTAGGAGCGCCTGGTTCTAATTAGCCTTGATTGGCCACAGACCTGTGCTACGGAATGGCTGATTTGGCTCACCTGGTCCTAGTAGCCTTGATTGGCCACACCTGTGCCAGTGAAGTGCTGATTAGTAGCGCCTGGTGGTAATTAGACTGATTGGCCACACCTGTGGCTAAGGGGGAAATTCCTGATTTAACACACCTAGTCCTAATTACTCTTGAATGGACACACCTGTGCCAGTGAAAGTGCTGATTAGGAGCGCCTGGTGCTAATTAGCCTTGATTGGCCACACGTGTGCTACGGAAATTGCTGATTTGGCGCACCTGGTCCTAATTAGCTTTGAATGGTCACAGCTGTTCCATTGAAATTGCTGATTAGGCCCGCATGGTACGAATTAGCGTTCATTGACCACACCTGTGCCACTCAAATGGCTGATGCGCCTGGTCCTAATTAGCCTTGATTGGCCACACCTGTGGCAGTGAAAGTGCTGTTAGGATCGCCTGGTGGTAATTAACCTTGATTGGCCACACCTGTGCTACGGAAATTGCTGATTTGTCGCACCTGGTCCTAATTAGTCTTGATTGGCCAC
Source organism: Typhlomys cinereus (assembly GCA_023101885.1). Classification (NCBI taxonomy): domain Eukaryota; kingdom Metazoa; phylum Chordata; class Mammalia; order Rodentia; family Platacanthomyidae; genus Typhlomys; species Typhlomys cinereus. Next base: position 460,749 of record JALPQD010000807.1, on the reverse strand, counting down.
ACCTGTGCCAGTGAAAGTGCTGATTAGGAGCGCCTGGTGCTAATTAGCCTTGATTGGCCACACCTGTGCTACGGAAATTGCTAATTTCGCACACCTGGTCCTAATTAGCTTTGAATGGTCACAGCTGTTCCACTGAAATTGCTGATTAGGCCCGCCTGCTACGAATTAGCGTTCATTGACCACACCTGTGCCACTGAAATGGCTGATGCGCCTTTTCCTAATTAGCCTTGATTGTCCACACCTGTGCCAGTGAAAGTGCTGATTAGGAGCGCCTGTTGGTAATTAGCCTTGATTGGCCACACCTGTGCCAGTGAAAGGGTTGATTAGGAGCGCCTGGTGCTAACAGCCTTGATTGGCAACACATGTGCTATGGAAATTGCTGATTGGCGCACCTCGTCCTAATTAGCCTTATTGCCACACCTCTGCCAGTGAAAGTGCTGATTAGGAGCGCCTGGTGCTAATTAGCCTTGATTAGCCACACATGTGCTACGCAAATTGCTGATTTGGCGCACCTGGTCCTATTAGCCTGATTAGCCACACCTGTGCCAGTGAAAGTTCTGATTAGAAGCGCCTGGTGCTAATTCCCTTGATTGGCCACACCTGTGCTACGGAAATTGCTGATTGGCGCACCTGGTCCTAATTAGACATGATTGACCACACCTGTGAGAGTGGAAAGTGCTGATTAGAAGCGCCTGGTTCTAATTAGCCTTGATTGGCCACACTGTGCTTCGGAAATTGCTAATATCGCGCACCTTGTCCTAATTAGCTTTGAACGGTCACAGCTGTTCCACTGAAATTGCTGATTAGGCCCGCCTGGTAGGAATTAGCGTTCATTGACTACATCTGTGCCACTGAAATGGCTGATGCGCCTTTCCTAATTAGCCTTGATTGGCCACACCTGTGCCAGTGAAAGTGCTGATTAGGAGCGCCTGGTGGTAATTAGCCTTGATTGGCCACACCTGTGCTACAAAAATTGCTCATTTCGCGTACCTGATCCTAATTAGCTTTGAATGGTCAAAGCTGTTCCACTGAAATTGCTGATTAGGCCTGCCTGGTACGAATTAGCGTTCATTGACCACATCTGTGCCACTGAAATGGCTGATGCCGCCTGGTCCTAATTACCTTGATTCGCCACACCTGTACAGTGAAAGTGCTGATGAGGAGCGCCTGGTTGTAATTAGCCTTGATTGGCCACACCTGTGCTACGGAAATTGCTGATTTGGCGCACCTGATCCTAATTAGCCTTGATTAGCCACACCTGTGCCAGTGAAAGTGCTGATTAGGAGCGCCTGTGCTATTAGCCTTGATTGGCCACACCTGTGCCAGTGAAAATGCTGATTTGGCGCACCTGATCCTAATTAGCCTTGATTGGCCACACCTGTGCCAGTGAAAGTGCTGATTAGGAGCGCCTGGTGCTAATTAGCCTTGATTGGCCACACCTGTGCTACGGAAATTGCTGATTTGGCGCACCTGGTCCTAATTAGTCTTGATTGGCCACACCTGTGCCAGTGAACGTGCTGATTAGGAGCGCCTGGTGCTAATTAGCCGTTGATTGGCCACACCTGTGCTACGGAAATTGCTAATTTTGCGCACCTGTCCTAATTAGCTTGGAATGGTCACAGCTGTTCAATGAAATTGCTGATTAGGCCCAATTGCTATGAATTAGCGTCATTGACCACACCTGTGCCACTGAAATGGCTGATGCGCCTTTTCTTAATTAGCCTTGATTGCCAAACCTTTGCTACGGAAATTGCTGATTTGGAGCACCTCGTCCTAATTAGCTTTGAATGGTCACAGCTGTTCCCGGAATGGCTGATTAGGCTCGCCCGCTACGAATTAGCTTTCATTACCACACCTGTGCCACTGAAATGGCTGATGCGCCTGGTCCTAATTAGCCTTTATTGGCCACAACTGTGCCAGTGAAAGTGCTGATTAGGAGCGCCTGGTGCTAATTAGCCTTGATTGGCCACACCTGTGCTACGGAAATTGCTGATTTGGCGCACCTGGTCCTAATTAGCCTTGATTGGCCACAACTGTGCCAGTGAAAGTGCTGATTAGGAGCCCCTGGTACTAATTAGCCTTGATTGGCCACACCTGTGCTACGAAAATTGCTAATATTGCGCACCTGGTCCTAATTAGCTTTGAATGGTCACAGGTGTTCCACTGAAATTGCTGATTAAGCCCGCCTGCTACGAATTAGCGTTCATTGACCACACCTGTGCCACTGAAATGGCTGATGCGCCTGGTCCTAATTAGCCTTGATTGGCCACAACTGTGCCAGTGAAAGTGCTGATTAGGAGCGCCTGGTGCTAATTAGCCTTGATTGGCCACACCTGTGCTACGGAAATTGCTGATTTGGCGCACCTGGTCCTAAGTAGCCTTGATTGGCCACACTGTGGCCAGTTGAAAGTGCTGATTAGGAGCCCCTGGTACTAATTAGCCTTGATTGCCACACCTGTGCTACGGAAATTGCTAATTTCGCACACCTGGTCCTAATTGCTTTGAATGGATCACAGCTGTTTCCCTGAAATTGGCTGATTAGGCCCGCCTGCTACGAATTAGCGTTCATATGACCAAACCTGTGCCACTGAAATGGCTGATGCGCCTTTTCCTAATTAGCCTTGATTGTCCACACCTTGCCAGTGAAGTGCTGATTAGAGCGCCTGTTGGTAATTAGCCTTGATTGGCCACACCTGTGCCAGTGAAAGGGTTGATTAGGAGCGCCTGGTGCTAAACAGCCTTGATTGGCAACACATGTGCTACGGAAATTGCTGATTTGGCGGCACCTCGTCCTAATTAGCCTTGATTGCCACACCTCTGCCAGTGAAAGTGCTGATTAGGAGCGCCTGGTGCTAATTAGCCTTGATTAGCCACACATGTGCTACGCAAATTGCTGATTTGGCGCACCTGGTCCTAATTAGCCTTGATTAGCCACACCTGTGCCAGTGAAGTTTCTGATTAGAAGCGCCTGGTGCTAATTACCCTTGATGGCCACACCTGTGCTACGGAAATTGCTGATTTGGCGCACCTGGTCCTAATTAGACATGATTGAACCACACCTGTGAGAGTGAAAGTGCTGATTAGAAGCGCCTGGTTCTAATTAAGCCTTGATTGGCCACACCTGTGCTTCGGAAATTGCTAATATCGCGCACCTTGTCCTAATTAGCTTGAACGGTCCACAGCTGTTCCACTGAAATTGCTGATTAGGCCCGCCTGGTAGGAATAGCGTTCATTGACTACATCTGTGCCACTGAAATGGCTGATGCGCCTTTTCCTAATTAGCCTTGATTGGCCACACCTGTGCAGTGAAAGTGCTGATTAGGAGCGCCTGGTGGTAATTAGCCTTGATTGGCCACACCTGTGCTACAAAAATTGCTCATTTCGCGTACCTGATCCTAATTAGCTTGAATGGTCAAAGCTGTTCCACTGAAATTGCTGATTAGGCCTTCCTGGTACGAATTAGCGTTCATTGACCACATCTGTGCCACTGAAATGGCTGATGCGCCTGGTCCTAATTAGCCTTGATTCGCCACACCTGTGCCAGTGAAAGTGCTGATGAGGAGCGCCTGGTTGTAATTAGCCTTGATTGGCCACACCTGTGCTACGGAAATTGCTGATTTGGCGCACCTGATCCTAATTAGCCTTGATTAGCCACACCTGTGCCAGTGAAAGTGCTGATTAGGAGCGCCTGGTGCTAATTAGCCTTGATTGGCCACACCTGTGCCAGTGAAAGTGCTGATTTGGCGCACCTGATCATAATTAGCTTGATTGGCCACACCTGTGCCAGTGAAAGTGCGATTAGGAGCGCTGTGCTAATTAGCCTAGATTGGCCAAACCTGTGCTACGGAAATTGCTGATTTGGCGCACCTGGTTCCTAATTAGTCTTCATTGGCCACACCTGTGCCAGTGAACGTGCTGATTAGGAGCGCCTGGTGCTAATTAGCCTTGATTGGCCACACCTGTGCTACGGAAATTGCTAATTTTGCGCACCTGGTCCTAATTAGCTTGGAATGGTCACAGCTGTTCCAATGAAATTGCTGATTAGGCCCAATTGCTATGAATTAGCGTTCATTGACCACACCTGTGCCACTGAAATGGCTGATGCGCCTTTTCTTAATTAGCCTTGATTGGCCAAACCTGTGCTACGGAAATTGCTGATTTGGCGCACCTGGTCCTAATTAGCTTTGAATGGTCACAGCTGTTCCACGGAAATGGCTGATTAGGCTCGCCCGCTACGAATTAGCGTTCATTAACCACACCTGTGCCACTGAAATGGCTGATGAGCCTGGTCCTAATTAGCCTTTATTGGCCACACCTGTGCCAGTGAAAGTGCTGATTAGGAGGCCTGGTGGTGCTAATAGCCTTGATTGGCCACACCTGTGCTACGGAAATTGATGATTTGGCGCCCTGTCCTAATTAGCCTTGATTGGCCACAACTGTGCCAGTGAAAGTGCTGATTAGGAGCCCCTGGTACTAATTAGCCTTGATTGGCCACACCTGTGCTACGAAAATTGCTAATATTGCGCACTGGTCCTAATTAGCTTTGAATGGTCAAGGTGTTCCACTGAAATTGCTGATTAAGCCCGCCTAGGTACGAATTAGCGTTCATTGACCACACCTGTGCCATGAAATGACTGATGTGCCTTTTACCTAATTAGCCTTGATTGGCCACACTGTGCCTGTGAAAGTGCTTGATTAGGAGCGCCGGTGCTAATTAGCCTTCATTGGCCACACGTGTGCTATGGAAATTGCTAATTTGGCGCACCTGCTCCTAATTAGCTTTGAAAGGTCATAGCTGTTCCACTGAAATTGCTGATTAGGCCCGCCTGGGACGAATTAGCTTTCATTAACCACACCTGTGCCACTGATATGGCTGATGCGCCTGGTCCTAATTAGACTTGATTGGCCACACCTGTGCCAGTGAAAGTGCTGATTAGGAGCGCCTGGTGGTAATTAGCCTTGATTGGCCACACCTGTGCTACGGAAATTGCTGATTTGGCGCACCTGGTCCTAATTAGTCTTGATTGGCCACACCTGTGCCAGTGAAAGTGCTGATTAGGAGCGCCTGGTGCTAATTAGCCTTGATTGGCCACACCTGTGCTACGGAAATTGCTAATTTCATGCACCTGGTCCTAATTAGCTTTGAATGGTCACAGCTGTTCCACTGAAATTGCTGATTAGGATTAGGCCCGCCCTGGTACAATTTAAGCGTTCATGACTACATCTGTGCCGGAAAAGGCTGAATTGCGCCTTGTTCCTAATTAGCCTGATATTGGCCACACCTGTGCCAGTGAAGTGCGGATTAGGAGCGCCTGGTGCTAATTAGCCTTCATTGGCCACACGTGTGCTATGGAAATTGCTAATTTGGGCGCACCTGCTCTTAATTAGCTTTGAAAGGTCATAGCTGGTTCCACTAAATTGCTGATTAGGCCCCGCCTGGTACGAATTAGCGGTTTTATTAACCACACCTGTGCCACTGATATGGCTGATGCGCCTGGTCGTAATTAGACTTGGATTGCCAAACTTTGTGCCAGAGGAAAGGGCTGATTAGGAGCGCCTGGTGCTAATTAGCCTGATTGGCACACCTGTGGCACGGAAATTGCTGATTTGGCTCACCTGGTCCTAAGACTCTTGATGGCCACACCTGTGCCCATGCCAGTGAAAAGTGCTGTTAGGAGCGCCTGGTGCTAATTAGCCTTGATGGCTACACCTGTGCATGGAAAGTGCTAATTTCGCAACCTGGGCCTAATTAAGCTTTGATGGTCAAAAGCGGTTCCACTGAAATGACTTGATTAGGCCCGCCTGTAAGAATAGCCCTTCATTGACCACACCTGTGCCACTGAATTCGCTGAGCGCACTTTATCCTAATTTGCCTTGAGTGGCCACACCTGTGCCAGTGAAAGTGCTGAGATAAGGAGGGCTGGTGGCTAATTACCTTCATTGGGCCACACCTGTGCTATGGATTTGCTATTTGGCGCACCTGCTCCTAATCAGCTTTGAAAGGTCCCATAGGCTGTTCCACTGAAATTGCTGATAGGGCACGCCTGGTACGAATTAGCAATTCAATTAACCACACAAGTGCCACTGATATGGCTGATGCGCCTGGTACTAATTAGACTTGAATTGCCACCCTGTGCTACGGAAATTGCTGATTGCCGCACCTAGGTTCCTAATTAGCCGTGATTGGCCACACCTGTGCCAGTGAAGGGCTGGATTAGGAGCGCCTGTTTGTAATTAGCCTTGATTGGCCACACCTGTGGCAAAGTGAAAGTGCTGATTAGAGGCGCGGGATGCTAATTAGCCGTGATTGGCCACACCTGTGCTACGGAAATTAGCTGATTTGCGCAACTGGGATCTATTACCACGTGATGTTGGCCATAACCTGTTGCCAGTTAAAGTGAGGATGAGGAGCTCCTGGTGGTAATTAGCGTGATTGGCCACACGTGGCTACGGAAATTGCTGATTTGGCGCACCTAGTCCTAATTACTCTTGTGTGGACACAGACCTGGCCAGTGAAAGTGCTTGGTTTAGGAGTGCTGGTGCTAATTAGGACGTGATTGGCTACCCTGTCGTATGAAATTGCTAATTTCGCACACCTGGTCCTAATTAGCGTTGAATGGTCACAGCTGTTCCCACTGAATTACGGATAGGCACGCCCTGCTACAATTACCGTTCAGTACCACACCTGTGGCAACTGAAATGGGCTGATGGGCGGCCTGAAGTCCTAATTAGCCGTGATTGGCCACAAGACCTGTAGGCCCAGTGAAAGTGCTGATTAGGAGCGCCTGGGGGTGATAATTAGCCTTGATTGGGCCACAACCCTGGCTACAGAAATTGCTGAGTTGGCGGCAACCTGGTCCTAATTAGCCTTGATTGGCCATAACTGGTGCCAGTGAAATGGCTGATTAGGAGCCCCTGGTGCTAATTAGCCTTGATTGGCACACCTGTGCTACGAAAATTGCTGATTTGGCGAACCTGGTTCTAATTACTCCCTTGATTGGCCACAACCTGTGCCAGTGGAAAGAGTGCTATTAGGAGCCGCCTGGTGTATAGTAGCCGTGAGTGGCCACACCTGTGCTACGGAAATTGCGAGTTGCCGCACCTGGTCGTAATTAGCCTTGATTGGCCCCAAACTGTGGCCAGTGAAAGTGCTGATTAGACCCATGAATGCTAATTAGCCTTGGAGTGGCCACACCTGTGCTAACGAAATGTGCTAATAATCGCGACCTGGTCCTAATTAGCTTTGAATGGTCAAGTGTTTCCACTGAAATTGCTGATTAAAGCCCCCAGCCTGGTACGAATTTAGCGTAAATTCACAACACCTGTGCCAATAAATGGCTGATGCTCCTTTTCTATTAGCCTTGATTGTCCACACCGGTTGCCGTGAAAGTGCTGATTAGGAGCGCCTGGTCGAATTAGCCTTCATTGGCCCACAGCGTGTGCTATGGAAATTGCTAATTTGGCCACCTGCTCCTAATTAAGCTTGAAAGGTCATACTGTTCCACATGAAATTGCTGATTAGGACCCGCCTGGGACGAAATTACTTCATTAACCACAACCTGGGCCACTGATATGCTGGGCGCCTGGGCCATAATTAGCCTTGATTGGCCACACTGTGCCGAGTGAAAGTGCTGAATTAGGAGCGCCTGGTGCTAAGTAGCCTTGATTGGCCACACCTGTGCTACGGAAATTTCTGATTTGGCGCCCTGGTCATATTAGCCTTGAAGTGGCCACAAACTGTGGGCCAGTGAAAGGGCTGGGATTAAGGAGCCCAGGGGGTGGTACTAATTAGCCTTGATTGGCCACAACCTGCGCTAAACGAAAATTGGCTAAGATTGCCGCATCCGGTCTAATTATCTTGAAAGGGTCACAGTGTTCCACTGAATTGGCCTGATTAAGCCCCGCCTGTCGAATTAAATGCTTCATTGACCCACAAACCTGTGGCCAACGAAATGACTGGATGTGGCCTTTTTCCAATTAGCCGTGATTGGCCAAACACTGTGCCAGTGAAAGTGCGTATTAGGAGCGCCTGGTGCTAATTAGGCCCCTTTGATTGTCCACCCTGTGCTACGGAAATTGCTAATTTCAACGCCCTGGTCCTAAGTAGCTTGAATGGTCCACCGCTGTTGTCCACACCTGAAATGGCTATATAGGCCGCCTGCTACAAATTAAGCGTTCATTGACCACAGCCTGTGCCACTGAAATGGCTGAGCGCCTGGTCCTAATTAGCCTTGATTGACCACACCGATGCCAGTGAAAGGGCTGAATGAGAGCGCCTGGTGTAATTAAGCATTGATTGCCACACCTGTGGTCAGAAATTTGCTGATTTTGGCGCACCTTGTTCTAATGAGAGTCTTGATTGGCCACACCTGTGTCCCCAGTGAAATGCTGATTAGGAGCCCCGGCTAATTAGGCCTTGATTGGCCATACCTGTGCTACGGAAGTGCTGTTGATCATACCTAGTCCTAATTACTCGTACAAATTGGCCCACATGTGCAAGTGAAAGTTGCTTGTTTCGGAGCGCCTGGTGCTAATTACCTTGATTGGCTTACACGTGAGTGCATGGAAATTGCTAATTTTGCACACCTGCCGGGTCCTATTACTTTGAATGGTCACAGCTGGTCCACTGAAATTGCGGATTAGGCCGCTGCTACAAATTAGGGTGCATTGACCACACTGTGGCCACTGAATGCTGATGCGCCTGGTCCTAATTAGTCTGGATTGGCCACACCTGTGCCAGTGAAAGTGCTGATTAGGAGCGCCTGGGGGCTATTTGCCTAGATTGGCCTCACATGGCTACGGAAATAGCTATTTGGGCGCAAGTGGTCCTAATTAGCCTTGCTTGGCACCACCAGTGCCAGTGAAGTGCTGATTTAGGAGCGTCTTGTCTAATTAGCATTGATTGGCCACACCGTGCCCGTGAAAAGTGCTGATTTAGGAGCGCCTGGGCTAATTAGCCTTGAATTGGACATACCGGTCTTACGGAAATGCTGATTTGGCGCAACCTGGTCCTAATTAAGCTTGAATGGTCCAGCTGTTCCACTGAAATTGGCTGATTAGGCCCGCCTGGTACGAAATTAACTTTCATTGACCAACCAGTGCCACTGAATGGCGTGATGAGCCTGGTCCTAATTAGCCGTGAGTGCCACACATGTGCACGGAAATTCCTGATTTACCATACCTAGTCCCTAATACTCCTTGAATGGCACAACCGGTGCCAGTGAAAGTGCTGATTAGGAGCGAATGGTGTTAATTAGCCTGATTGGCACACATGTAGTACGAAATGGCTCATTTCGCGCACGACTGGTCCTATTAGCTTTGAATAAGTCCAGCTGTTCCACCTGAAATTGCTGATTAAAAAGGCCCGCCGTACGAATTAGCGTCATTGACCCACCCTGTGCCCGGAAATGGCTAATGCGCTGTTTCCTAAATTAGCCTTTGATTGGCCACACCTGTGGCAGTGAAAGTGCTGATTAGGAGCGCCTGGTGCTAATTAGCCTCATTGGCCGACACTGTTCTATGGATGGCTAATTTGGCGCACCTGCCTCCTAATTACTTTGAAAGTCATAGCTGTTCCCGCTGAATTGCTGAATTAGAGCCCGCTGGTAAGAATTAGCGTTCAATAGGGACCACACCTGTGCCACTGTAATGGCTGATGGCGCCTGGGTCGCTAATTAGCCTTCATTGGCCACAACCTGTGCAAGTGAAATTGCTGATTAGTATCGCTTGTTGGGTATTAGCCTTATTTGGGCCTCACCTGTGCTACGGGAAATTGGGCCCCTTTTTGGATCTTTGGCAGGGCAACTGGGTCCTAATAATCTTGATATGGGCCACACCTGTGCCAGTGAAAGGGCTTATTAGGGGCGTCTGGTGGCTCATTAGCCGTGAATTGGCAACACCTGTGTTACGGAAATTAACTGATTTGGCGGCACCTGGTACCTAAGTTGAGACTTGATTTGCCACACCAGTGCCAGGTTGAAAGTGCTGATTAGGAGCGCCTGGTGAATTAGAAACCTTGAGTGGCCACACCTGTGCTACGGAAATTAGCTATTTGCGGCAACCTATCCTATTAAAAACTCTTGAATGGCCACAACTTTGCCAGGAAAAGTGCTGATTAGGAGCGCCTGGTGCTAATTAGCCTTGATTGGCCCACACCCTTGCTATGGAAATTGCTAGTTCCGCACACCTGGTTCCTAATTAGCTTGATGGTCCAGCTGTTCCACTGAAGAACTTACTGATAGGCCCGTCCTGTAAGAAGTAGCATATCATTTGACCACACCTGTGACACTGAAATGGCTGATGCGCCGTTTCCTAATTAAAGCCGTGATTGGCCACACCTGTTGCCAGTGAAATTGCTGATTAGGTCGCTTGTTGGTAATTAGCCTTATTGGTCGCACAGCCTGTGCTACGGAAATTGCTGATTTGGCGTACTGGTCCTAATTAACTACTCTTGATTGGCCACACCTTGCCAGTGCAAGGGCTTATTAGAGCGTCTGGTGCTAATTAGCCCTGATTGGCAACACCTGTGTTTACGAAATTCCTGATTGGCGCAACCTGGTGCCTAATGAGACTTGATTGGGCCACACCTGTGCCAGTGAAAGGTGGCTGATAGAGCGCCTGGTGCTTATTAGGCCCTTGATTGGCCACACCTGTGCTACGGAAATTTGCTGATTTGGCGCACTGGTCCTAATTAGTCTTGAGTGGCCACACCTGTGCCGTGAAAGGGCTGATTGAGGAGCGCCTGGTGGTAATTAGCCTTGATTGGCCACACCTGTGCATGGAAAATTGCTAATTTCACGCACCTGTCCTAATTAGCTTTGAATGGTCCAGCTTTTCCACTGAAAATTGCGATTAGACCCGCCTGCTACAAATTAGCGTTCAGTGACCACACCGGTGCAACTGAAAATGGCTGATTGCGCCTGGTCCTTAGCCGTGATTGGGCCACACCTGTGCCAGTGAAAGTGCTGATGAGAAGCCGCCTGGTGCTATGGCCTTGATTGCCACACCTGTGGCTACGGAAATTGCGAGTTGGCGCACTGTCCAATTACTACTGATTGGCCACACCGGTGGCCAGTGAAAGTGCTGGTTAGGAGCGCATGGTGGCTAATTAGCCTTGATTGCTCACCTGGTCCGTATGGAAATTCTAATTTCGCACACTGGTCGCATTAGCTTTGAATGGTCCAGCTGTTCCACTGAAATTACTGATTGGCCCCCTGGTAGAAGTAGTGGTCTTGACCACCCTGTGCCATTGAAATCGCTGATGCGCCTGGTCCGTATTAGCCTTGATTTGCCACAACTGTGGCCAGTGAAAGTGCCTAATTTAGAGCGAGGCCCTAGTGGTATTACCTTGATTGGCCACACCTGTGCTACGGAAATTGCTGATTTCGCGAGCACCTGGTCCTATTACGCTTGAGTGGCCACTCCTGTGCCAGTGAAAGTGGCTAATTAGTCGCCGCCTGGTGCTAATTAGCCTTGGATTGGCTACACCGGTTCGAGGGAAATGCTAATTTCGCGCACACTGGTCCGATTAAGCTTTGAATGGTCACAGCGGTTGCCACTGAAATTGCTGAGTAGGCCGCCTGGGACAATTAAGCGTTCAATGACTACACTGTGCCACTGAAATGGCTGATGCGCCTGGTCCTAAGTGCCTTATGGCCACAACCTGTTGCCAATTGAATGTGCCTATTAGGAGCGCCTGGTGGTAATTAGCCTTGATTGGCCAACCTGTGCTACGGAAAGTGCTGATTTGGGCGCACCTGGGGTCCTAATTAGCCTTGAATGGGCACAGCTGTTCCACGAAATTCTGATTAGGCCCTCCGGTAGGAATTAGCGGTCAGTGCCACACATGTAACGGCACTGAAATGGCTGATGCTCCTTTTCCTAATTAGCCTTGATTGTCGCACAACAAGGACTAAGGAAATTGCTAATATCGCCACCTGGTCCTAATTAGCTTTGAACGGTCCACAGCTGTTCCACTGAAAAGTGCTGATTAGTATCGCCTGTAGGATTAGCGTTCATGACCACATCTGTGCCAATAAATGGCTGATGCTCTTTTCCAAATAGCACTTGATGGCCACAAACCTGTGCTACGTGAAATTGCTGATTTGGCGCACCTGGCCCGAATTAGGCTTTGAATGGTCAATCAGCTGTCTCACAGAAATTGCTGATTAGGCCATGCCTGGTAAGATTTAAGCGTTTCATTGACCACACCTGTGCCACTGAAATGACTGATACGCTGGTCCTAATTACTTGATTGGCCATACCTGTTTCCAGTGAAAGTGCTGATTAGGAGTGCCGGTGCTAATTAGCCTTGATTCCCAACCTGTGTCTACGGAAATTGCTGATTTGGCGCACATGGCATAATTAACTTTGATGGTCACAGCTGTTCCACTGAAATGCTATTAGGCCCACCTGCGGCGAATATGCGTCAGTAACCACACCTGTTTTCCACTGAAATGGCTGAGCGCCTGTCCTAACTACTCTTGATTGGCCCACACCTGTGGCAGTGAAAGTGCTGATTAGGAAGCGCCTGGTTCCTATTAGCCATTCATTGGCACAACCTGTGGTAACAGAAATGGCTGATTGGGTGCACCTTGTCCTAAATTAGTCTGATTGGCCACACCTGTGCCAGGGGAAAGTGCTGATTAGGAGCGCCTGGGGCTAATTAGCCGTGATGGGCCACACCTGGTGCTAGCGGAAATTGCTGATTTGGCGCACCCTGGCCCTAAATTAGCTTTGAAATGCTCACAGCTGCCACTGAAATTGCGGATTAGGCTGCCGGTACGATTTTAGCGTTCATTGACCACACTGTGCAACTGAATGGCTGATGCGCGCCTGGTCCTAATTACCCTTGATTAGGCACACCTGTGCCGAGTGAAAGTGCTGTTAGGAAGCCCTGGTGGCGATTAGCCGGATTGGCCACACGCTGGGCTACGGAAATTGCTGATTTGCGTCACCTGGCCCTAATTAGCTTTGAAGGCTCACAGCGTTTCCACTGAAATTGCTGTTAGGCCTGCCCTGGTAACGATTTAGCGTTCATTGAAACCACCACCTTTGCCAATGAAATGGCTGATCGCCTGGTCCTAATTGACCCTTATTGTGGCCACACCTGTGGCCAGTGAAATGCTGATTAGGAAGCGCCTGGTGTCTTGATTATTAGCCTTGATTGGCCAACACCGGTGCTACGGAAATTGCTGAAGTTGGCGCACTGGGTCCTAATTAGCTTTGGAATGGTCAGAGCTGTTACCACTGAAATTGCTGATTAGGCCCCGCATGGTACGAATTAGCGTATAATTGACCACACCTGTACCAAATGAAAAGGCTGATGGACCTGGTCTAATTAGCGTTGTTGGCCAACCTAGTGACCAGTTAAAGTGCGGATGAGGAGCGCCTGGTGGCTAATTAAGACTTGATTGGCCACACCTGTGGCTAACGGAAATTGGCGGATTTGGGCACCTAGCCTAATTACTCTTGATTGGCCACACCTTGCCAGTGAAAGTGCTGTTTTTAGGAGCGCCCGGTGATATGGAGACCTTGATTGGCTACACCGCTCCTGCTATGGACATTGCGAATTTTACAGCACACCTGGTCCTAATTAAAGCTTTGAATGGTCACAGCTGTCAACTGAAATTACTGCTTAGGCCCGCCTGCTACTACCATTAGCGTTCATTGACCACAACCCTGGTGCAACTGAAATGGATATGCGCCTGGTCCTAATTAGCCTTGATTGAGCCACACCTGGGGCCAGTGAAAGTGGCTGTTAGGAGCGCCTGGGGCTAATTAGCCCTTGATTGGCCACAGCCTGTGCTACAGAAATTGCTGATTTGGGGCCGCACATGGTTCCTAATTAGCCTTGATGGCCACAACTGTGGCCATGAAAGTCTGATTAGGAGCCCCGGTGCTAATGAGCCTTGATTGGCCAACCTGTGGCTACGAAAATTCTGATTTGGCGCACCTGGTCCTAATTACTCTTGATGGCCATCACCTGTGCCAGTAAAGTGCTGAAAGTTAGGAGCGCCTGGTGCTAGTAGCCCTTGATTGGCCACAAGCCTGTGCTAACTACGGAAATGGCTGATTTGCCGCACCTGGTCCTAATTAGAACCTTGATCGACCACACCTGTAAGAGTGAAAGTGCTGATGAGAAGCGCCTGGTTCGAATTAGACTTGATTACCACACCTGTGGGCCTGTCGAAATTGCTAATAGCACGCACCTGGTCCTAAGGAGCTTTGAAGCGGTCAGCACCTGTTCCACTGAATTGCTGATTAGGCCCCCTGGTAAGGAATTAAGCGGTCATTGACTACATCTGTGCCACTGAAATGCCGGATTGCGCCTTTTCCTAATTAGGCCTTCATTGGCCACACCTGTGCGAACGGAAATTGGTGATTTGCGGGCAACCTGGTCCTAATTAGCTTAGAATGGATTAACAGTTTGTTCCACTGGGAACTTGCTGATTAGGACGGGCTGCTAACGAATTAGCGTCAGTGACACACCCTGGTGCCACTGAAATGGCTGAGGAGCGCCTTTCCTAATGAGCCTTAATATTGGCCACAACTGTGCCAGTGAAAAGTGCTGATTAGGATGCGCCTGGTGGTAATTAGCCTTGATTGGCCACACCTGGGCTACGGAAATTGCTGATGTGGCGCAGCATGGTCCTAATTAGCTTTGAAATGGTCAAAGCTGTTCCACTGAAATGGATGAATTAGGCCTCGCCTGCTACGAATTAGCGTGCATTACCACACCTGTGCCACTGAAATGGCTGATCGGCGCCTGGTCCTAATTACCTTGATTCGCCGCAACACCTGTGGCCAGTGAAAGTGCGATTAGGAGCGCCTGGTGCTATTAGCCTTGATAGGGCCACACCCTGTGCTACGGAAATTGCTGATGTGGCGAACCTGTCCGATTAGCCTTGATTGGCCACACATTTGGGCAAGTGAAAGTGCTGATTAGGAGTGGCCTGGTGCTAAATTACCTTGATTGGCCACACTGTGCAGAGCGGAAATGGCTGATTTGGCGCCTTGGTCCCTAATTAGTCTTGATTGGCCACAACTGTGCAGTGAAGTGCTGATTAGGAGCGCCTGGTGCTAATTAAGCCGTGATTGGGCCACACTGTGCCTAATGGAAAGTGCTAATTTCGCACACCTGGTCCTAATTAGCTTTGAAGGTCACAAGCTGTTGCATGTGAAATTGCTGATTAGGTTCCGCCTGCTACTACGAATTAGCGTTCATTGACCACAACCTGTGCCCTGAAAGGGCTGATGCGGCCTTTGCCTAATTATATTGAGTGCCCACACCTGTGCCAGTGAAAGTGCTGAATTAGGAGGCGCCTGTTGGTAATTATAGCGCTTGTTGGCCCACACCTGTGACATGAAGGGCGGATTAGGAGCGCCTGGTGTCTAAATAGCCTAGATTGGGCACACATGTGGCTACGGAAATTGCTGAGTGGCTAACCTGGTCCTAAGTAGCCTTGTTTTTGGGCACACCTGCTGTGCCAGTGAAAGTGCTGATTAGGAGTGCCTGGTGCTACAGTAGCCTTGATGGGCCACACATGTGCTACGGAAATGGCTGATTTGACGCACCTGGTCCCGAATTAGTCTTGATTGGCCACAACCTGTGGCCAGTTGAAAGTGCTGAAAGTAGCGATGGTGCTAATTACGTTTGATTGCCACATCTCTGCGAACGGAATTGCTATTTCGAACACCGGTCCTAATTAGCTTTGAATGGTCACAGGCTGTTCCACTGAAATGCTGAATAAGGCGCGTCTGGTAAGGAAACGAATGAGCGTTCATTGACCACACATGTGCCACTGAAGGGCTGATGCGCCTGGGTCCTAATTAGCCTTGAATTGGACCACACCTGTGCCAGTGAAATGCTGATTAGGAGCGCCTGTGGTAATTAGCGTTGATTGGCCACACCGGTGCTAAGGGAAATTGCTGATTTGGGGCGGCACCTAGTCCTAAGTACTCTGGATTGTCCACAACACCTGTGCCAGTGAAGTGCTGACAGGAGCGCCGGGTTGCTAATTAGCCCCTTAATTGGCCACACTGTGCTACGGAAATTGATGAATATGGCCTCACCTGTCCTAATTAAGCCTTGATTGGCCCACCTGGGCCAGTGAAAGTTGCTGATTAGGAGCGCCTGGTTCTAATTAGGCCTTGAATTGGCCACACCTGTGCTACGGAAATGCTGATTTTGGCTCACCTGGTCCTAATTAGCCTTGATATGGCCACACCTGTGCCAGTGAAAGTGCTGATTAGGATCGCCTGGTGGAATTAGACTTGATTGGCCACACCTGTGCTAAGGAATTCCTGATTTAAATACACACCTAGTCCTAATTACTCTTGAATGGACACACCTGTGCCAGTGAAAGTGGCTGATTAGGAGAGCGCCTGTGCTAATTAGGCCGTGATTGGCACAACGTGTGCTACGAAATTTGCTGATTTGGCGCACCGGTCCTAATTAGCTTTGAATGGTCACAGCTGTTCCATTGAAATTGAGATTAGGCCCGCATGGGTAAGAATTAAGCGTTCATTGACCACACCTGTGCCACTCAAATGGCTGATTGCGCCTGGTCCGAATTAGCCTTGATGGCCACACCTGTGGCAGTGAAAGTGCTGTTTAGGATCGCCTGGTGTAATTAACCTTGATTGGCCACACCTGTGCTAGGGGCGGAATTGCTGATTTGTCGGCACCCCTGGTCCTAAGTGTCTTGATTGCCAGCACTGTAGCAGTGAAAGTGCTGAGTAGGAGCGCCTGGTGACTAATATAGCCTTGATTGGCCACAACCTGTGCTACGGAAATTGCCTAAGGTCGCACACCTGGTCCTAATTAGCTTTGAATGGTCACAGCTGTTCCACTGAAATTGGCTTGAAATTAGGCCCGCCTGCTCGAATTAGCGTTCGTGACCACACTGTGGCCACTGAAATGGCTGAGGCGGCCTTTTCCTAATTAGCCTGATTGTCCACGACCTGTGCCAGTGAAAGTTGCTGATTAGGAGCGCCTGTTGGTAATTAGGCCTTGATTGGCCACACCTGTGGCCAGTGAAAGGGTTGATTAGAGAGGCGCATGTGCTAAACAGCCTTGATTGGCAACACATGTGCTATGGAAATTGCTGATTTGGCGCACCTCGTCCGAATTAGCCTTGATTGGCACACGCTGCCAGTGAAAGTGCTGATGAGGAGCGCCTGGTGGGCTAAGTACCTTGAGTGCCCACACATGGGCTACGCAAATTGCTGATTTGGCGGGGCACCTGGGTCCTAATGGACCTGGATTAGCCACACCTGTGCCAGTGAAAGTTCTGAGAGAAGCGCCTGGTGCTATTACCCTTGATTGGCCACAGCACCTGGTGCACGGAAATTGCTGATTTGGGCGCACCTGGTCCAAGTAGACACTATTGGACGCACAGCCTGTGAGAGTGAAAGTGCGGATTAGAGCGCCTGGTTCTAATTAGCGCTTGATTGGCCACACCTTGCTTCGGAATTGCTATATCGCGCACCTGTCCTAATTAGCTTTGAAACGTCACAGCTGTTTCCAGCTGAAATTGCTGATTAGGCCCGCGCGGGTAGGAAGTAGCGTTCAATTGACTATCTGTGCCACTGAAATGGCTGATGCGCCTTTTCCTAATTAGCCTTGATTGGCCACCCTGGTGCCAGTGCAGTGAAGTGCTGTTAGGAGGCGCTGGTAGGTAATTAGCCTTGATTGGCCACACTGTGGCTACAAAAATTGCTCATTTCGGCGTAACCTGATCCTAATTAGCATTTTGAATGTCAAAGCTGTTTTCCACTGAAATTGCTGATTGGCCTGCCTGGTTACGAATTAGGCGTTCATTGCGCACATCTGTGGCCACTGAAATGGCTGATGCGCCTGTCTAATTACCTTGATTATCGCACATCAGGCCTGAAAGTGAAAGTGCTGATGAGAGCGGCCTGGTTGTAATTAGGCCTTGAGTGGCACACATGGGCTACGGAAATTGCTGATTTGGCGGCACCTGAGCCTAATTAGCCTTGATTAAGCCACACCTGTGCCAGTGAAAGTGCGGATTAGGAGCGCCTGGTGCTAATTAGCCTTGATTGTCACAACTGTGCAGTGAAAGTGCTGATTTGGGCGCACCTGATCCTAATGAGCCTTGATTGGCCACACCTGTGCCAGTGAAAGTGCTGATTAGGAGCGCCTGGTTGCTAATTACCGAGATTGGCCAAACCTGTGGCAACGGAAATTGCTGATTGGGCGCAACCTGGTCCTAATTAGTCTTCATTGGCCACATCCTGTCCATGAACGTGCTGATTAGAGCGCCTGGTGGGCTAATTACCTTGAATTGGCCACACCTGTGCTACGGAAAGTGATTGCTAATTTTGCGGCACCATGGTCCTAATTAGCTTGGAATGGTCACAGCTGTTTCCAATGATTGCTGATTAGGCCAATTGCTTATGAATTTTTTTTTTAGCGTTCATTGACGCACCCTGTGCCACTGAAATGGCTGATGCGCCTTTCTTATTAGCTTGATTGGCCAAACATGTGCTCGGAAATTGCTGATTTGGAGCACCTCTCCCTAAATTAGCTTGATGGTCACAGCTGTTCCACGAAATGGCTGATTAGGCTCGCCCGCTAAGAGTAGCTTTCATTAACCACACCTGTGCCACTGATTGGCTGATGCGCCTGTCCTAATTAGGCCTTTATTGGCCACAACTGTGCCAGTGAAATGCTGATTAGAGACGCATGGTGCTAATTAGCCTTGATTGGCCACACTGGTACGCGAAATTGGCCTGATTTGGCGCAACCTGGGGCCTAATTAGGCCTTGAATGGGCCACAACTTGGGCCAGTGAAAGGTGCTGATTAGAAGGCCCCTGGTACATAATTAGCCTTGGTGGCCACAACCTGTGGCTAGGTGCTACGAAAATTGCTAAGATTGCGCACCTGGTCCTAATGAAGCTTTGATGGTCCCACAGGTGTTCCCTGAAATTGCTGATAAGCCCGCCTGCTACATGAGCGGTTCATATGACCACATCCTGTGCCACTGAAGGGCTGATGCGCCTGGTCACTAATTAGCCTGGATTGGCCAAACGTGTGCCAGTGAAAGTGCTGATTAGGAGCGCTGGTGCTAATTAGCCGTGATTGGCCACACCTGTGGCTACGAAATTTCAATGTCTGATTTGAGCGCACCTGGTACCTATTAGCCTTTGATTGGCCACACTGTGGCCAGTGAAGTGCTGATTAGGAGCCCCTGTACTAATTAGCCTTGATTGGGCCACCCTGTCCTACGGAAATTGCTATTTCGCACACCTGGTCATAATTAGCTTTGAATGGGCACAGCTGTTCCACTGAATTGCTGAGTAGGCCCCGCCTGCTACGAATTAGCGTTCATTGACCAACCTGTGCGCACCTGAAATGGCTGATGCGCCTGTTCCTATTAGCCTTTGATTGTCCACAACTGTGCCAAGTGAAAGTGCTGATTAGGAAGCGCCTGTTTGGTAATTAGCTTGATTGGCCACACCTGTGCCAGTGAAAGGGTTGATTAGGAGCGCCTGGTGCGAAACAGCTTGATTGGCAACACATGTGCTCGGAAATTGCTGATTTGGCGCACCTCGTTCCTAATTAGCCTGATTTGGCCACACCTCTGCCAGGTGAAAGGTGCTGATTAGGAGCCCTGGTGCTAATTAGCCTGATTAGCCACACAAATGTGCGATGCTAACGACAAATTGCTGATTTGGCCAGCCTGGTCCGAATTAGCCTTGAGTAGCCACACCTTGTGGCAAAGTGAAAGTTCTGATTAGAAAGCGCCTGGTGCTATTACCCTTGATTGGCCACACACCGTGGCTGGGAATTGCTGATTTGGCGCACCTGGTCCTAATTAGACATGATTGACCACACCTTGAGAGTGAAAGTGCTGATTAGAAGCGCCTGGTTCTAATGAGCCTTGATTGGCCACACCTGTGCTTCGGAAAGTGCTAATAATCGCGCAACCGTGTCCTAATTAGCTTTGACGGTCCACAGCTGTTCCACTGAAATTGCTGATTAGGCCCGCCTGGTAGGAAGTAGCGTTCAGTGACGACATCTGTGCCACTGAAATGGCTGATGCGTGCCTTTTCCCTAATTAGCCTTGAGGGGCCACACCTGTGCCAGTGAAAGTGCTGATTAGGAAAGCAAGCATGAAAGATGGTAATTAGCCTTAGATTGGCCACACCGGGCTACAAAAATTGGCAATACAGTATCAGCAGTCCTGATTAACCTAATTAAAAGCTTTGAATGGTCAAGCTGTTCCAATGAAAAAAATTGCTGATTAGGCCTGCATTGTAGGGCGGGCGGGGTGAGAGGGTGTGGGGGGAATCGTTCATTGACCCAAATCCTGGTGCCACTAGAAAAATGGCTGATGAGTCCTGGTTCCTAATTAGCCTAGATTCGCCACAACCTGCCAGTGAAAGTGTGAGGAGGACGCCCTGGTTTTAATTAGCCTGATGGTGGCACACTTGCTACGGAAAGTGCTGATTTGGCGTAGGCACCTGATCCTAATTAGCCTTGATTAGCGCACACCTGTGCCAGTGAAAGTGCTGATTAGGAGCGCCCTGGTGCTAATTAGCCTTGATTGGCCACACCCTGGGGCCAGTGAAAGTGATGATTTGGGCGGCCCTGATCCTAAGTAAGCCTTGGGATTGGCCACACCTGTGCCAGTGAAAGTCTGATAGGAGCGCCTGGTGCGAATTAGCCTAGATTGGCCAAACCTGGGACTAACGGACAGTTGCTGATTTGGCGGCACCTGGTTTCCTATTTAGTCTTCATTGGCCACAACCTGTCCAGTGAACGTGCTGATTAGGAGCGCCTGGTGCTTATTAGCCTTGATTGGCCACACCTGTGTCTACGGAAATTGGCTAATTTGGCGCACACTGGGTCCTAATTAGCTTGGAATGGTCACAGCGTTCCATGAATTCTGATTAGGGCCCAATTGCTATGAATTAGCGTTCATTGACCACACAGCATGTGCCACTGAAAGGGATGATGCGCTTTTCTTAATTAGCCTTGAATTGGCCAAACGGTGCTACGGAAATTTGCTGATTTGTGGAGCACCTGGTCCTATTAGCTTTGAATGGGCCAGCTGTTCCACGGAAATGGCTGATTAGGCTCGCCCCGCTACGAATTAGCTTTCATTAACCACACCTGGCCACTGATATGGCTGATGCCCTGGTCCTAATTAGCCTTTATGGCACAACTGTGCCAGTGAAAGGTGTGATAGGAGCGCTGGTGCTAATTAGCCCTTGATTGGGCCACACCGGTGGCTACGGAATTGCTGAGTTGGCGCACCTGGTCTAATTAGCCTTGATTGGCACACAACTGTGCCAGTGAAAGTGCTGATTAGGAGCCCCTGGTACTAATTAGCCGTGATTGGCCACAACCTGTGGCTACGAAACTTGCTATAATTGCGGGCACGGGTCTAATTAGCTTTTTGAATGGTCCACAGGTGTTCCACTGAAATTGCTGATTAA
This sequence comes from Typhlomys cinereus, assembly GCA_023101885.1. Classification (NCBI taxonomy): domain Eukaryota; kingdom Metazoa; phylum Chordata; class Mammalia; order Rodentia; family Platacanthomyidae; genus Typhlomys; species Typhlomys cinereus. The sequence goes on along the minus strand of JALPQD010000807.1, from coordinate 439,277 downwards.
GCCGCCTAGACGAATTAGCGTTCATTGACCCACACCTGTGCCAATGAAATGGACTGATGTGCCTTTCCTAATGAGCCTTGAGTGGCACCCTGTGCCGGTGAAAGTGCTGAGTAGGAGCGCCTGGTGGCGAATTAATTACCTTCATTGGCCCCACTGTGCTATGGAAATGCTAATTTGCGCACCCGGCTCCTAATTAGTTTTGAAAGGTGTCAGAGCTGTTCCACTGAAATTGGCTGATTAGGCCGCCTGGGAACGAATTAGCTTCATTAACCACACCTGTGCCACTGATATGGCTGAGGCGCCTGGTCCAATTAACTTGATTGGCCACACCCTGTGCCAGTGAAGTTGCTGATTAGGAGCGCCTGTGGTAATTAAAGCCTTGATTGGCCACACTGTGCTAACGGAAATTGGCTTAGATGGGGCGAACTGTCCTAATTAGTCTTGATGGGCCACAACCTGGCCAGTTGAAAGTGCTGATGAGAGCGCCTGGTGCTAATTAGCCTTGATTGCCACACCTGGTGCTACGGAAATTGCTAATTTCATGCCATGGTCCTAACCTTACTGTTGAATGGTCACAGCTGTTTCCACTGAATTTGCTGATTAGGCCCGCCTGGTACGAATTAGGCGTTCATTGACTAACATCTGTCCACGGAAAGTGGCTGATGCTCCTTTTCCTTTCCTAATGAGCCCGTGATTGGCCACACCTGTGCCGTGAAAGTCTGATAGGAAGGCGCCTGGGCTAATTAACCTGCATTGGCCACACGTGTGCATGAAATTTCTAATTGTGGCGGCACCTGCTCTTAATTAGGCTTTGAAGAGTCATAGCTTGTTCCACTGAAATTGCTGAGTAGGCACCGCCTGGTAAGCAATTGCGTTTAGTAACCACACTGTGGCCACTGATATGGCTGATGCGCCGGGTCGTGAATTAGACGTGATTTGGCCCTTGTGCCAGGGAAAGTGCTGATTAGGAGCGCCTGGGTGCTAATTAGCACGTGAGTGGCCACAGCCTGTGCTACGGAAATTTTCTGATTTGGCTACCTGGTCCTAATTACTCGTGATATAGGGTCACACACCTTGTGGGCCAGTGAAAGTGCGGTTTTAGGAGCGCCTGGTGCTAGTAGCCTTGATTGCTACCCTGTGGGCTATGGAAAATTGCTATTGCGGCACACATGGTCCTAATAGCGTTGAATGGTCACACGTTCCCACTGAAATTACTGATTAGCCCGCCTGGTAAAAGGAAGCCGTTCTTGACCACACCTGTGCCAACTGAATTCCTGATCGCCTTTTTCCGAATTTGCCTGATTGGCACACCTGTGCCAGTGAAAGTGCTGATTAGGAGGTCTGGTGCTAATTAAGCCGTCATTGGCCACACCTGTGGGCTATGGAAATTGGCTAAGTGGGCGCCCTGCCATAATCGCTTTTTGAAGGTCATAGCGTGTTCCACTGAAAATTGCTGATTAGGCCCGCCTGGTACGAAGTAGCATTCAGTAACCACACAAGTGGCCAACTGATATGCGGTGCGCCTGGTACGAATTAGACTTGGAAGTGGCACACCTGTGGCTACGGAAATTGCTGATTTGGCGCACCTGGTCCTAATTAGCCTTGATTGGCCACACCGGTGCCAGTGAAAGTGCTGATTAGGAGCGGCCTGGTTGTAATTAGCCTGGAGTGCCACCCTGTGCAATTGAAAGTGCTTGATTAGGAGCGCCTGGTGCTAATTAGCCTTGTTGGCCCACCTGTGCGAAGAACGGAATTGCTGATTTGGCGCACCTGGATCTAATTACCCCTTGAATTGGCCACATCCTGTGGCCAGTTAAAAGTGCTGATTAGGAGCTCCTTGGGGTAATTAGCCTTGATTGCCACCAGGTGCTACCGGAATTGCTGATTTGCGCACCTAGTCTAATTATCCTTGTTTGGGCCACACCTGTGGCCAGTGAAAGTTGCTGTGTTAGGAAGTTGCCTGGTGCTAATAGCCTTGATTGGCTACACCTGTCGTATGGAAAATTGCTATTTCGCCACCTGGTCATAATTATAAGCTTTGAATGGTCACAGCTGTTTCCACTGAAATTACTGATTAGGCCCGACCTGCTACAAAATTAGCGTATCATTGACCACACCTGTGGCAACTGAATGGCTGATGCGCCGGTCCCTAATTAGCCTTGATTGGCCACACCTGTGGCCCAGTTGAAAGGGCTGATTAGGAGCGCCTGGTGCTAATGAGCCTGAGTTGGCCACACGCTGTGCTACAGAAATTGCTGATTGGCGCACCTGGTCCGAAGTAGCCTTGATTGGCCATAAATGTGGCCAGTGGACAGGGCTGATTAGGAGCCCCTGGTGCTAATTAGCATTGATTGGCCACAACTGTGCTACGAAATTGGCTGAGTTGGCGAACCTGGTTCTAATACTCTTGATTGGCCAACACTGTGCCAGTGAACGTGCTGATTAGGAGCGACTGGTGGCTAAGTAGCCTGGAGTGGCACACCGTGCTACGGAAATTGCTGATTTGCCGCACCTGGTCTAATGGCCTTGATTGGCCACAACTGTGCCAGTGAAGTGCTGATTAGGAGGCCCCTGTTGCTAATTAGGCCTTGAATTGGCCACACCTGGGGCTACGATTGCTATATCAGCGCACCTGGTCCTAATAGCTTTGAATGTCATAGGTGTTCCAATGATTGCTGATTAAGCCCGCCTGTACGAATAGCTACATTCACCACACCTGTGCCAATGAAATGGCTGATGCCCGTTTCCCTAATTAGCCTTGATTGGCAGCACCCCTGTGCCAGTGAAGAGTGCCTGATTAGTTGCGCCTGGTGCTAATTGCTTCATTGGCCACACGTGTGCTATGGAAATTGCTAAATTTGGGGTTGACGCACCCGGCGCCTGCTCATAATTAGGCGTTGAAAGGTCAATAGCTGTTCCACTGAAATTGCTGATTAGGCCCGCCTGGACGAATGAGCTTCATTAACCACACCTGTGGGAGCCACTGATATGGCTGAGGCGCCTGGCCTAATTAGCCTTGGATTGGCCACACTGTGGCAGTAAAGTGCGATTAGGAGCGCCCGTGCTAATTAGCCTTAGATTGGGGCCACACATTGCTACGGAAATTTTCTGATTTGCGGGCACCTGGTCCTAATTAGCCTTGATGGGCCACAACTGTGGGGCCGTGAAAGTGCTGATTAGGATCCCCTGGTACTAATTACCTTGATTGGCCACACCTGCGATCGAAAATGCTAATATTAGCGCCGCTGGTCTCTAATTAGCTTTGAATGTCACAGTTGTTTCCACTGAATTGCTGATTAAGCCCGCCTGGTACGAAATTAGACGTTCATTGACACACCTGTGCCACTGAAATGGCTGATGCGCCTGGTCCTAATTAGCCTTGATTGACCACACACCTAAAAAATTTGCCAGTGAAAAGGGCTTATTAGGAGCGCCGGGTGGTAATGAGCCTTGCATTGCGCACACTGTGCGACAGAAATTGCTGATTTGGCGCAGCCTTGTTCTAGAGTAGTCTTGATTGGCCACACCTGTGCCAGTGAAAGTGCTGATTAGGAGCCCCGGTGCGAATTAACCTTGATTGGCCATACCTGTGCTACGGAAATTGCTTATTGTCGACTAGTCGCGAATTTACTCTACAATTGCCACACCTTTGCAGTGAAAGTGCTGTTTCGGAGCGCCTGTGCTAATTAGCCTTGATTGGGCTACACGTGTGCAATGAAATTGCTATTTCGCACAGCCTGGTCCTAATGTGCTTTGAATGGTCACAGCGTTCCACTGAAAGTGCTGATTAGGCCCGCCCTGCTACGGCATTAGGGTTCCGATGAACCACACCTGTGCCACTGAAATGCTGATGCGCCTGGTCCTAATTAGTCTTGATTGCCACAAAACCTTGCCAGTGAAGTGCTGATTAGGAGGGGCGCCTGTGGCTGATTTACCTAGATTGGCCTCACCTGTGCCTACGGAATAGCCTGATTTGGCGGGCAAGTGGTCCTTAATTAGCCTTGAGTGGCCCGAACCAGTGCCAGGAAAGTGCTGATTAGGAGCGTCTTGTGCTAATTAGCATTGATTGGCCACACTGTGCCAGTGAAAGGGCTGATTAGGAGGCGCATGGTGGCTATTACCTTGATTGGCCTACCTGTGCTAAGGCTAACGGAAAATTGCTGATTTGGCGGCACCTGGTCCTAAATTAGCTTTGAATGGTCACAGCTGTTCCACTGAAATTGCTGATTAGGCCTCGCCTGGGACGAATTAGCGTTCATTGACCAGACCAGTGCAATGAATGCTGATGAGCCTGGTCCTATTAGGCATTGATTGCCACACTTTCCAAGGGAAAGTGCTGATTAGGAGTGCCCGGTGCTAATATAGGCCTGATTGCCCAAACCTGTGCTACGGAAATTGCTGATTTGCGCACATGGGGCTATTAGCTTTGAATGGTTCACAGCTGTTCGCACTGAAATGGCTGATTAGGCCGCCCCTGCTGCGAATTAGCGTTCATTAACACAAACCAAATGTTTTCCAACTGAATGGCTGAGGCGCCTGGTTCCTAACTACTCTTGATTGGCCACACCTGTGCCAGTGAAGTGCTGATTAGGAGCGGCCTGGTTCTATTAGCCTGCATTGGCCACACTGT
>JALPQD010000807.1:394717-430762 GCA_023101885.1 Typhlomys cinereus | reverse complement strand
GCTAATTAGGACCAGGTTGTTCTAATTAGAGACAATCAAGGCTCATTAGCACCAGGTGTTTCTATTCAGCAATTTCAGTAGACAGGTGTCGGCAATCAAGAATTAATTAGGTCCAGGCTTGCTTTATTAGCAATTAGAGTGTCAGAGATGTGGACAACCAAGGCTAATTAGGACCAGGTGTTTCTAATACCAATTTTGACCAGGTATGGACAATCAAGGCTAATTAGGACCAGGTGTTACTAATAACAATTTTAGTGACACAGGTTGAACAATAAGGCTAATTAGGACCAGGGGAGCCTAATCAGAAATTTAATGGAACAGGTATGACGATCAAACCTAATTAGGACCAGGAGCGCCTAATCAGCCATTTCAGTTTCAAGGCATGGCCAATCAAGGTAATTAGAATCAGGCGCACCAATCAGCCATTTCAGTGGCACAGGTGTGGCCAATCAAGGCTTATTGGGACCAGTTGCGCCCAATCAGCTATTTCATTGGCACAGGTGTGGCTAATCTAGCTAATTAGGACCAGGTGTGTCTAATTAGCAATTTCAGTGAACGCATATGGCCAATTAAGGCTAATTAGGACCAGGTGCGTCTAATTAGCAATTTCAGTGAAACGCATATGGCCAATTAAGGCTAATTAGGACCTGGGGCGTCTAAAGAGCACCTTTCAGTGGCACAGGTGTGGCCAATCAAGGCTAATTAGGACCAGGTGCTTCTAATTAGCAATTTCAGTGACATGGGTGTGGCCAATCAAAGCTAATTAGGAGCAGTTGCTTCTACTTAACATTTCAGTGACACAGGTGTGGCCAATCAATGCTAATTAGGACCAGGTGCGCCTAATCAGCAATTTCAGTGGCAAAGTTGTGGCCAATCAAGGATAATTAGCAACAGGTGCTTCTAATTAGCCATTTCAGTCACAGAGGTGTGGCCAATCAAAGCTAATTAGGAAAGGTACTTCTAAATAGCAATTTGAGTGACACAGGTGTGTCCAATCAAGAGTAATTAGGCCCAGTTTTTTCTAATTAGCAATTTCAGTGGCACCGGTGTGCCAAACAAGGCTAATTAGGACCAGGTGTTTCCAATTAGCAATTTCAGTGACACAGGTGTGGCCAGTCAAGGCTAATTAGAAAGGGCACGCCTAATCAGCAATTTCAGTGTCATAAGTTTGGACAATCAAGGCTCAGTAGGAGCAGCCGGGCCAAATCAGCAAATTTACTTGCACAGGACCAGGGGCGTCTAAAGAGCACTTTCAGTGGCACAGGTGTGGCCAATCAAGGCTAATTAGGACCAGGTGCTTCTAATTAGCAATTTCAGTGACACAGGTGTGTCCAATCAAGGGTAATTAGGCCCAGTTTTCTAATTAGCAATTTCAGTGACACAGATATGGACAATCAAAGCTGATAATGAATAGGTGTTACTAATTAGCATTTTAGTGACACCGGTGTGACCAATCAAGGCTAATTTGGACCAGGTCCGTCTAATTAGCAATTTCAGTGACACAGGTGTGAGCAATGAAGGCAATTAGACCAGGTGTTTCTAATTAGCAATTTCAGTGACACAGGTGTGGCCAATCAAGTTTAATTAGGACCAGGAGCGCCTTATCAGCAATTTCAGTGACACAGGTGTGACCAATCAAGGCTAATTTGAACCAGGTCCGTCTAATTAGCAGTTTCACTGGCACAGGTGTGGCCAATCAAGGCTTATTGGGACCAGTTGCGCCCAATCAGCCATTTCATTGGCACAGGTGTGGCCAATCTAGCTAATTAGGACCAGGTGTGTCTAATTAGCAATTTCAGTGAAACGCATATGGCCAATTAAGGCTAATTAGGACCAGGTGCGTCTAATTAGCAATTTCAGTGAAACGCATATGGCCAATTAACGCTAATTAGGACCAGGTGTTTCTAATTAGTGACAATCAAGGCTAATTAGCACAGGTGTTTCTATTCAACAATTTCAGTAGCACAGGTGTCGGCAATCAAGATTAATTAGGTCCAGGCTTGCTTTATTAGCAATTAGAGTGTCAGAGGTGTGGCCAACCAAGGCTAATTAGGACCAGGTGTTTCTAATTACCAATTTCAGTGACACAGGTTTGGAAAATCAAGTCTAGTTAGGACCAGGTGTTTCCAATTAGCAATTTCAGTGACACAGGTATGGTGGACAATCAAGGCTAATTAGGACCAGGCGAGCCTAATCAGCCATTTTAGTGGAACAGGTATGGTCAATCAAACCAGTTAGGACCAGGAGCGCCTAATCAGCCATTTCAGTTTCAAGGGCATGGCCAATCAAGGCTAATTGGAATCAGGCGCACCTAATCAGCCATTTCAGTGGCACAGGTGTGGCCAATCTAGGCTAATTAGGACGAAGCGCGTCTAATCAGCCATTTCATTTGCACAGGTGTGGCCAATCTAGCTAATTAGGACCACGTGTGTCTAATTAGCAATTTCAGTGAAACGCATATGGCCAATTAAGGCTAATTAGGACCAGGTGCGTCTAATTAGCAATTTCAGTGAAACGCATATGGCCAATTAACGCTAATTAGGACCAGGTGTTTCTAATTAGAGACAATCAAGGCTAATTAGCACCAGGTGTTTCTATTCAACAATTTCAGTAGCACAGGTGTCGGCAATCAAGATTAATTAGGTCCAGGCTTGCTTTATTAGCAATTAGAGTGTCAGAGGTGTGGCCAACCAAGGCTAATTAGGACCAGGTGTTTCTAATTACCGACAATCAAGGTGATTAGCACCAGCCATTTCTAATCAGCAATTTCAATGCACACGTGTGGCCAATCAAGGCTAATTAGGACCAGGCGCACCTAATCAGCCATTTCAGTGGCACAGGTGTGGCCAATCTAGGCGAATTAGGACGAAGCGTGCCTAATCTGCAATTTCAGTGGCAGGGGTGTGGCCAATCAAGGCTAATAAGGACCAGAAGCGCCTAATCAGCAATTTCAGTGACACGCGTGTGGCCAATCAAGACTAATTCGGACCAGGTACGTCTAATTAGCAATTTCAGTGACAAGGGTGTGGCCAATCAAGGCTATTTAGGAACAGGCACGTCTAATTAGAAATTTCAATGACACGGTGTGGACAATTCATTCTAATTAGGACCAGGTCTTTCATTGTCAATTTCAGTGACACAGGTGTGGCCAATCAAGGGTAATTCGGATCAGGTGTGTCTAATTAGCAATTTCAGTGACATGGTGTGGCCAATCAAGGCTAATTAGGACCAGGGGCGTCTAAAGAGCACTTTCAGTGGCACAGGTGTGGCCAATCAAGGCTAATTAGGACCAGGTGCTTCTAATTAGCAATTTCAGTGACACGGGTGTGGCCAATCAAGGCTAATTAGGACCAGGTTGTTCTAATTAGAGACAATCAAGGCTCATTAGCACCAGGTGTTTCTATTCAGCAATTTCAGTAGCACAGGTGTCGGCAATCAAGATTAATTAGGTCCAGGCTTGCTTTATTAGCAATTAGAGTGTCAGAGATGTGGACAACCAAGGCTAATTAGGACCAGGTGTTTCTAATTACCAATTTTAGTGACACAGGTATGGACAATCAAGGCTAATTAGGACCAGGTGTTACTAATTAGCAATTTTAGTGACACAGGTTGAACAATTAAGGCTAATTAGGACCAGGGTGCCTAATCAGAAATTTTAATGGAACAGGTATGACCGATCAAACCTAAATAGGACCAGGAGCGCCTAATCAGCCATTTCAGTTTCAAGGGCATGGCCAATCAAGGTAATTAGAATCAGGCGCACCTAATCAGCCATTTCAGTGGCACAGGTGTGGCCAATCAAGGCTTATTGGGACCAGTTGCGCCCAATCAGCTATTTCATTGGCACAGTGTGGCTAATCTAGCTAATTAGGACCAGGTGTGTCTAATTAGCAATTTCAGTGAAACGCATATGGCCAATTAAGGCTAATTAGGACCAGGTGCGTCTAATTAGCAATTTCAGTGAAACGCATATGGCCAATTAACGCTAATTAGGACCAGGTGTTTCTAATTAGTGACAATCAAGGCTAATTAGCACCAGGTGTTTCTATTCAACAATTTCAGTAGCACAGGTGTCGGCAATCAAGATTAATTAGGTCCAGGCTTGCTTTATTAGCAATTAGAGTGTCAGAGGTGTGGCCAACCAAGGCTAATTAGGACCAGGTGTTTCTAATTACCAATTTCAGTGACACAGGTTTGGAAAATCAAGTCTAGTTAGGACCAGGTGTTTCCAATTAGCAATTTCAGTGACACAGGTATGGTGGACAATCAAGGCTAATTAGGACCAGGCGAGCCTAATCAGCCATTTTAGTGGAACAGGTATGGTCAATCAAACCAGTTAGGACCAGGAGCGCCTAATCAGCCATTTCAGTTTCAAGGGCATGGCCAATCAAGGCTAATTGGAATCAGGCGCACCTAATCAGCCATTTCAGTGGCAACAGGTGTGGCCAATCTAGGCTAATTAGGACGAGCGCCTAATAGCAATTTCAGTGGCACAGTTGTGGCCAATGAAGGCTAATTTTGATCTGGCGTGCCTAATCAGCAATTTCAGTGGCAGGGGTGTGGCCAATCAAGGCTAATAAGAACCAGGAGTGCCTAATCTGCAATTTCAGTGACTTGGGTGTAGCCAATCAAGGCTAATTCGGACCAGGTGCGTCTAATTAACAATTTCAGTGACACAGGTGTGGCCAAACAAGGCTAATTAGGACCAGGTGTTTCCAATTAGCAATTTCAGTGACACAGGTGTGGCCAGTCAAGGCTAATTAGAAAGAGGCACGCCTAATCAGCAATTTCAGTGTCATAAGTTTGGGCAATCAAGGCTCAGTTAGAGCAGCCGGGCCAAATCAGCAAATTTACTTGCACAGGTGTGGCCAATCAAGGCTAATTAGGACCAGGCGTGCCTAATCAGTAATTTCTGTGTCACAGGCGTGGCCAATCAAGGCTAATTAGGACCAGGCACACTTAATCAGCAATTTCAGAATCATAGGTTTGGCCAATCACGGCTAATTAGGACCAGGCACACCTAATCAGCAATTTCAGAATCATAGGTATGGCCAATCAAGGCTAATTAGGACCAGGTGTTTCTAATTACCGACAATCAAGGCTGATTAGCACCAGTCATTTCTAATCAGCAATTTCAATGGCACACGTGTGGCCAATCAAGGCTAATTAGGACCAGGCGCACCTAATCAGCCATTTCAGTGGCACAGGTGTGGCCAATCTAGGCTATTTAGGAACAGGCACGTCTAATTAGAAATTTCAATGACACAGGTGTGGACAATTCATTCTAATTAGGACCAGGTCTTTCTCATTGTCAATTTCAGTGACATGGGTGTGGCCAATCAAGGCTAATTAGGACCTGGGGCTTCTAAAGAGCACTTTCAGTGGCACAGGTGTGGCCAATCAAGGCTAATTAGGACCAGGTGCTTCTAATTAGCAATTTCAGTGACACGGGTGTGGCCAATCTAGGCTAATTAGGACCAGTTGCGTCTACTTAACATTTTCAGTGACACAGGTGTGGCCAATCAATGCTAATTAGGACCAGGTGCGCCTAATCAGCAATTTCAGTGGCAAAGTTGTGGCCAATCAAGGATAATTAGCAACAGGTGCTTCTAATTAGCCATTTCAGTCACAGGGTGGGCCAAAGCTAATTAGGAACAGGTACTTCTAAATAGCAATTTGAGTGACACAGGTGTGTCCAATCAAGGGTAATTAGGCCCAGTTTTTTCTAATTAGCAATTTCAGTGGCACAGGTGTGGCCGATCAAGGCTAATTATGTCAAGGAGCGCCTAATCAGCCATTTCCATGGCACAGCTGTGGCCAATCACGTCTAATTGGGACCAGGCGCAGCTAATCAAGAATTTCAGTGGCACAGGTTTGGCCAATCAGGCTAATTAGGACCAGGTTGTTCTAATTAGAGACAATCAAGGCTCATTAGCACCAGGTGTTTCTATTCAGCAATTTCAGTAGCACAGGTGTCGGCAATCAAGATTAATTAGGTCCAGGCTTGCTTTATTAGCAATTGGAGTGTCAGAGATGTGGACAACCAAGGCTAATTAGGACCAGGTGTTTCTAATTACCAATTTTAGTGACACAGGTATGGACAATCAAGGCTAATTAGGACCAGGTGTTACTAATTAGCAATTTTAGTGACACAGGTTGAACAATTAAGGCTAATTAGGACCAGTGGAGCCTAATCAGCCATTTTAGTGGAATAGGTATGACCAATCAAACCTAATTAGGACCAGAAGCGCCTAATCAGCCATTTCAGTTTCAAGGGCATGGCCAATCAAGGTAATTAGAACCAGGCGCACCTAATCAGCCATTTCAGTGGCACAGGTGTGGCCAATCTAGGCGAATTAGGACGAAGCGCGCCTAATCTGCAATTTCGTCGCAGGGGTGTGGCCAATCAAGGCTAATAAGGACCAGGAGCGCCTAATCAGCAATTTCAGTGACACGCGTGTGGCCAATCAAGACTAATTCGGACCAGGTGTGTCTAATTAGCAATTTCAGTGACAAGGGTGTGGCCAATCAAGGCTATTTAGGAACAGGCACGTCTAATTAGAAATTTCAATGACACAGGTGTGGACAATTCATTCTAATTAGGACCAGGTCTTTCTCATTGTCAATTTCAGTGACACAGGTGTGGCCAATCAAGGGTAATTCGGATCAGGTGCGTCTAATTAGCAATTTCAGTGACATGGGTGTGGCCAATCAAGGCTAATTAGGACCAGGGGCGTCTAAAGAGCACTTTCAGTGGCACAGGTGTGGCCAATCAAGGCTAATTAGGACCAGGTGCTTCTAATTAGCAATTTCAGTGACATGGGTGTGGCCAATCAAGGCTAATTAGGACCAGTTGCTTCTACTTAACATTTTCAGTGACACAGGTGTGGCCAATCAATGCTAATTAGGACCAGGTGCGCCTAATCAGCAATTTCAGAGGCAAAGTTGTGGCCAATCAAGGATAATTAGCAACAGGTGCTTCTAATTAGCCATTTCAGTCACAGAGGTGTGGCCAATCAAAGCTAATTAGGAACAGGTACTTCTAAATAGCAATTTGAGTGACACAGGTGTGTCCAATCAAGGGTAATTAGGCCCAGTTTTTTCTAATTAGCAATTTCAGTGGCACAGGTGTGGCCAAACAGGCTAATTAGGACCAGGTGTTTCCAATTAGCAATTTCAGTGACACAGGTGTGGCCAGTCAAGGCTAATTAGAAAGAGGCACGCCTAATCAGCAATTTCAGTGTCATAAGTTTGGACAATCAAGGCTCAGTAGGAGCAGCCGGGCCAAATCAGCAAATTTACTTGCACAGGTGTGGCCAATCAAGGCTAATTAGGACCAGGCGTGCCTAATCAGTAATTTCTGTGTCACAGGCGTGGCCAATCAAGGCTAATTAGGACCAGGCACACTTAATCAGCAATTTCAGAATCATAGGTTTGGCCAATCACGGCTAATTAGGCCAGGTGCACCTAATCAGCAATTTCAGTGGCAAAGTTGTGGCCAATCAAGGATAATTAGCAACAGGTGCTTCTAATTAGCCATTTCAGTCACAGAGGTGTGGCCAATCAAAGCTAATTAAGAACAGGTACTTCTAAATAGCAATTTGAGTGACACAGGTGTGTCCAATCAAGGGTAATTAGGCCCGTTTTTCTAATTAGCAATTTCAGTGACACAGATATGGACAATCAAAGCTGATAATGATTAGGTGTTACTAATTAGCAATTTCAGTGACACCGGTGTGACCAATCAAGGCTAATTTGGACCAGGTCCGTCTAATTAGCATTTCAGTGACACAGGTGTGAGCAATGAAGGCTAATTAGACCAGGTGTTCTATTAGCAATTTCAGTGACACAGGTGTGGCCAATCAAGTTTAATTAGGACCAGGAGCGCCTTATCAGCAATTTCAGTGACACAGGTGTGACCAATCAAGGCTAATTTGAACCAGGTCCGTCTAATTAGCAGTTTCACTGGCACAGGTGTGGCCATTCAAGGCTTATTAGGACCAGGCACGCGTTAACAGCAGTTTCAGAGGCACAGGTTTGGCCAATCAAGGCTAATTAGGACCAGGTGTTTCTAATTATCGACAATCAAGGCTAATTAGCACCAGGCATTTCCAATCAGCAATTTCAGTGGCACACGTGTGGCCAATCAAGGCTAATTCGGACCAGGCGTGCCTAATCAGCAATTTCCGTGGCACCGATGGGGCCAATGAAGGCAAATTAGGACCAGGCATGCCTAATCAACAAGTTCGGTGGCACAGGTGTGGCCAATCAAGGCTAATTGGAACCAGGCACACCTAATCAGCCATTTCAATGGCACAGGTGTGGCAAATCAAGGCTTATTAGGACCAGGCGGGCCCATCAGGCATTTCATGGCACAGGTGTGGCCAATCAAGACTAATTAGGATGAAGCACGCCTAATCAGCAATTTCAGTGACACAGGTGTGGCAAATTAAGGCTAATTACGATCAGGCACGCCTAATCAGCAATTTCAGTGGCAGGGGTGTGGCCAATCAAGGCTAATAAGGCCAGGAGCGCCTAATCAGCAATTTCAGTGGCAGGGTTGTGGCCAATCAAGGCTAATTCGGACCAGGTGCGTCTAATTAGCAATTTCAGTGACAAGGGTGTGGCCAATCCAGGCTATTTAGGAACAGGCACGTCTAATTAGAAATTTCAATGACACAGGTGTGGACAATTCTTCTAATTAGGACCAGGTCTTTCTCATTGTCAATTTCAGTGACACAGGTGTGGCCAATCAAGGGTAATTCGGATCAGGTGCGTCTAATTAGCAATTTCAGTGACATGGGTGTGGCCAATCAAGGCTAATTAGGACCAGGGGCATCTAAAGAGCACTTTCAGTGACACAGGTGTGGCCAATCAAGGCTAATTAGGACCAGGTGCTTCTAATTAGCAATTTCAGTGACACGGTGTGGCCAATCAAGGCTTAATAGAACCAGTTGCGTCTACTTAGCATTTTCAGTGACACAGGCGTGGCCAATCAATGCTAATTAGGACCAGCTGTGCCTACGAAGCAATTTCAGTGGCACAGGTGTGGCCAATCAAGGCTAATTATGTGAAGGGGCGCCTATTCAGCAATTTCAGTTGCACAGGTGTGTCCAATCTTGGCTAATTAGGACCAGGTGCACTTAATCAGACATTTCAGTGGCACTGGTGTGGCCAATCAAGGCTACTTAGGACAGGCGCGCCTAATCACCGATTTCAGTGGCACAGTTGTGGACAATCAAGGCTAATTAGAGCAGGTTCGTCTAATTAGCAATCTCAGTGATACAGGTGTGGACAATCAAGAGTAATTAGGACCAGGTGCGAATAATCAGCAGTTTCTGTAGCACAGGTGTGGCTAAGTAATGCTAATTGGGACCAGGCACACCTAATCAGCAATTTCAGTGGCACAGATGTGGCCAATCAAGGCTACTCGGACCAGGTGCGTCTAATTAGCAATTTCAGTGACACAGGTGTGTCCAGTCAAGAGTAATTAGGCCCAGTTTTTTTTAATTAGCAATTTCAGTGGCACAGGTGTGGACAATCAAGGCTAATTATGGCAAGGAGCGCCTAATCCGCAATTTCAGTTGCACAGGTGTGGCCAATCAAGGCTAATAAGAACCAGGAGCGCTTAATCAGCAATTTCAGTGACACGGGTGTGGCCAATCTAGGCTAATTAGGACCAGGTGCTACTAATTAGCAATTTCAGTGACAAGGGTGTGGCCAATCAAGGCTAATTAGGACCAGGTGCTTCTATTTAGCAATTTCAATGACACAGGGTGAACAATTAATTCTAATTAGGACCAGGTGTTTCTAATTAGGAATTTCAATGAGAGAAGTGTGGCCAATCAAAGCTAGTTAGGACTAGGTGCTTCTAAATAGCAATTCAGTGACACAGGTCTGGCCAATCAAGGTTCATTAGGACCAGGTGCTTCAAGTTAGATATTATAGTGACACGGTGTGGCCAATGAAGGCTAATTAGGACCAGGAGCTCCTAATCAGCCATTTCAGTTTCAAGGGTGTGGCCAATCAAGGCTAATTAAAACCAGGCGCACCGAATCAGCCATTTCACTGGCACAGGTGTGGCCAATCAAGGCTACTTAGGACCAGGTTCTTCTAATTAGCAATTTACTGACACAGGTGAGGACATTCAAGGCTAATTAGGACCAAGTGTTCTAATTAACAATTTCAGTGACACATGTGTGGAAAATCAAGGCTAATTAGGACCAGGTTGTTCTAATTAGAGACAATCAAGGCTCATTAGCACCAGGTGTTTCTATTCAGCAATTTCAGTAGCACAGGTGTCGGCAATCAAGATTAATTAGGTCCAGGCTTGCTTTATTAGCAATTGGAGTGTCAGAGATGTGGACAACAAGGCTAATTAGGACCAGGTGTTTCTAATTACCAATTTTAGTGACACAGGTATGGACAATCAAGGCTAATTAGGACCAGGTGTTACAATTAGCAATTTTAGTGACACAGGTTGAACAATTAAGGCTAATTAGGACCAGTGGAGCCTAATCAGCCATTTTAGTGGAATAGGTATGACCAATCAAACCTAATTAGAACCAGAAGCGCCTAATCAGCCATTTCAGTTTCAAGGGCATGGCCAATGAAGGCTAATTGGAATCAGGCGCACCTAATCAGCCATTTCAGTGGCACAGGTGTGGCCAATCTAGGCTAATTAGGACGAAGCGCGCCTAATCAGCAATTTCAGTGGCACAGGTGTGGCCAATTAAGACTAATTAGGATGAGGCGCACCTAATTAGCAATTTCAGTGGCACAGTTGTGGCCAATACAGGCTAATTTTGATCTGGCGTGCCTAATCAGCAATTTCAGTGGCAGGGGTGTGGCCAATCAAGGCTAATAAGAACCAGGAGTGCCTAATCTGCAATTTCAGTGACTTGGGTGTAGCCAATCAAGGCTAATTCGGACCAGGTGCGTCTAATTAACAATTTCAGTGACACAGGTGTGGCCAAACAAGGCTAATTAGGACCAGGTGTTTCCAATTAGCAATTTCAGTGACACAGGTGTGGCCAGTCAAGGCTAATTAGAAAGAGGCACGCCTAATCAGCAATTTCAGTGTCATAAGTTTGGACAATCAAGGCTCAGTAGGAGCAGCCGGGCCAAATCAGCAAATTTACTTGCACAGGTGTGGCCAATCAAGGCTAATTAGGACCAGGCGTGCCTAATCAGTAATTTCTGTGTCACAGGCGTGGCCAATCAAGGCTAATTAGGACCAGGCACACCTAATCAGCAATTTCAGAATCATAGGTATGGCCAATCAAGGCTAATTAGGACCAGGTGTTTCTAATTACCGACAATCAAGGCTGATTAGCACCAGCCATTTCCAATCAGCAATTTCAATGGCACACGTGTGGCCAATCAAGGCTAATTAGGACCAGGCGCACCTAATCAGCCATTTCAGTGGCACAGGTGTGGCCAATCTAGGCGAATTAGGACGAAGCGAGCCTAATCTGCAATTTCAGTGGCAGGGGTGTGGCCAATCAAGGCTAATAAGGACCAGGAGCGCCTAATCAACAATTTCAGTGGCACAGATGTGGCCAATCAATGCTACTTCGGACCAGGTGCGTCTAATTAGCAATTTCAGTGACACAGGTGTGGCCAAACAGGGCTAATTAGGACCAGGTGTTTCTAATTAGCAATTTCAGTGACACAGGTGTGGACAATTATTTCTAATTAGGACCAGGTGTTTCTAATTTGTGACAATCAAGGCTAATTAGGGGCAAGTGTTTCCAATTATCAATTTCAGTGACACAGGTGTAGACAATCAAGGCTACTTTCGACCAGGTGTTTCTAATTAGCGAAAATCAAGGATTATTAGGACCAGATGTTTCTAATTATCATTTTCAGTGTCACAGGTGTGGAAAATCAAGGCTAATTAGGACCAGGGTTTCTCTAGCAATTTCAGTGACACGTGTGGCCAATCAGGCTAATTGGACAGGCGCCTAATAGCAATTTCAGTGCATGGGTGGGCAATCAGGCTAATTAGGACCTGACGCCTAAAGCAATTTCAGGACAGGTGTGGCCAATCAAGGCTAATTAGGACAGGGCTTCAATTAGCAATTTCAGTGACACGGGTGTGCCAATCAAGGTTAATTTGAACCAGTCGTCTAATTAACATTTCACTGGCACAGGTGTGCCAATCAAGGCTAATTAGGACAGGCGCCCGTTATCAGCAGTTTCAGTGGCACCGATGTGGCCAATGAAGGCAAATTAGGACCAGGCATGCCTAATCAGCAAGTTCGGTGGCACAGGTGGGCCAATCAAGGCTAGTTAGGACCAGGCGTGTCTAAACAGCATTTTCGTGGCAGAGGTGTGGCCAATCAAGGCTAATTAGGACCAGACGCCTAATCAGCCATTTCCATGGCACAGCTGTGGCCAATCACGTCTAATTAGGACGGCAGGCCAGCTAATCAGAATTTCAGTGGCACAGGTGTGGCCAATCAAGGCTAATTAGGACCAGTTGTTCTAATTAGAGACAATCAAGGCTCATTAGCACCAGGTGTTTCTATTCAGCAATTTCAGTAGCAAGGTGTCGGCAATCAAGATTAATTAGGTCCAGGCTTGCTTTATTAGCAATTGAGTGTCAGAGTGGACAACCAAGGCTAATTAGGACCAGGTGTTTCTAATTACCAATTTTAGTGACACAGGTATGGACAATCAAGGCTAATTAGGACCAGGTGTTACTAATTAGCAATTTTAGTGACAAAGGTTGAACAATTAAGGCTAATTAGGACCAGTGGAGCCTAATCAGCCATTTTAGTGGAATAGGTATGACCAATCAAACCTAATTAGGACCAGAAGCGCCTAATCAGCCATTTCAGTTAAGGGCATGGCCAATGAAGGCTATTGGAATCAGGCGCACCTAATCAGCCATTTCAGTGGCACAGGTGTGGCCAATCTAGGCTAATTAGGACGAAGCGGCCTAATCAGCAATTTCAGTGGCACAGGTGTGGCCAATAAGACTAATTAGGATGAGGCACCTAATTAGCAATTTCAGTGGCACAGTTGTGGCCAATAAAGGCTAATTTTGATCTGGCGTGCCTAATCAGCAATTTCAGTGGCAGGGGTGTGGCCAATCAAGGCTAATAAGAACCAGGAGTGCCTAATCTGCAATTTCAGTGACTTGGGTGTAGCCAATCAAGGCTAATTCGGACCAGGTGCGTCTAATTAACAATTTCAGTGACACAGGTGTGGCCAAACAAGGCTAATTAGGACCAGGTGTTTCCAATTAGCAATTTCAGTGACACAGGTGTGGCCAGTCAAGGCTAATTAGAAAGAGGCACGCCTAATCAGCAATTTCAGTGTCATAAGTTTGGACAATCAAGGCTCAGTAGGAGCAGCCGGGCCAAATCAGCAAATTTACTTGCACAGGTGTGGCCAATCAAGGCTAATTAGGACCAGGCGTGCCTAATCAGTAATTTCTGTGTCACAGGCGTGGCCAATCAAGGCTAATTAGGACCAGGCACACTTAATCAGCAATTTCAGAATCATAGGTTTGGCCAATCAAGGCTAATTAGGACCAGGCACACCTCAGCAATTTCAGAATCAGGTATGGCCAATCAAGGCTAATTAGGACCAGGTGTTTCTAATTACCAACAATCAAGGCTGATTAGCACCAGCCATTTCCAATCAGCAATTTCAATGGCACACGTGTGGCCAATCAAGGCTAATTAGGACCAGGCGCACCTAATCAGCCATTTCAGTGGCACAGGTGTGGCCAATCTAGGCTATTTAGGAACAGGCACATCTAATTAGAAATTTCAATGACACAGGTGTGGACAATTCATCTATTTCTCTCATTGTCAATTTCAGTGACATGGGTGTGGCCAATCAAGGCTAATTAGGACCTGGGCGTCTAAAGAGCACTTTCAGTGGCACAGGTGGCCAATCAAGGCTAATTAGGACCAGGTGCTTCTAATTAGCAATTTCAGTGACACGGGTGTGGCCAATCTAGGCTAATTAGGACCAGTTGCGTCTACTTAACATTTTCAGTGACACAGGTGTGGCCAATCAATGCTAATTAGGACCAGGTGCGCCTAATCAGCAATTTCAGTGGCAAAGTTGTGGCCAATCAAGGATAATTAGCAACAGGTGCTTCTAATTAGCCATTTCAGTCACAGAGGTGTGGCCAATCAAAGCTAATTAGGAACAGGTACTTCTAAATAGCAATTTGAGTGACACAGGTGTGTCCAATCAAGGGTAATTAGGCCCAGTTTTTTCTAATTAGCAATTTCAGTGGCACAGGTGTGGCCGATCAAGGCTAATTATGTCAAGGAGCCCTAATCAGCCATTTCCATGGCACAGCTGTGGCCAATCACGTCTAATTGGACCAGGCGCAGCTAATCAAGAATTTCAGTGGCACAGGTGTGGCCAATCAGGCTAATTAGGACCAGGTTGTTCTAATTAGAGACAATCAAGGCTCATTAGCACCAGGTGTTTCTATTCAGCAATTCAGTAGCACAGGTGTCGGCAATCAAGATTAATTAGGTCCAGGCTTGCTTTATTAGCAATTGGAGTGTCAGAGATGTGGACAACCAAGGCTAATTAGGACCAGGTGTTTCTAATTACCAATTTAGTGACACAGGTATGGACAATCAAGGCTAATTAGGACCAGGTGTTACTAATTAGCAATTTTAGTGACACAGGTTGAACAATTAAGGCTAATTAGGACCAGTGGAGCCTAATCAGCCATTTTAGTGGAATAGGTATGACCAATCAAACCTAATTAGGACCAGAAGCGCCTAATCAGCCATTTCAGTTTCAAGGGCATGGCCAATCAAGGTAATTAGAACCAGGCGCACCTATAATCAGCCATTTCAGTGGCACAGGTGTGGCCAATCTAGGCGAATTAGGACGAAGCGCTCCTAATCTGCAATTCAGTGGCAGGGGTGTGGCCAATCAAGGCTAATAAGGACCAGGAGCGCCTAATCAGCAATTTCAGTGACACGCGTGTGGCCAATCAAGACTAATTCGGACCAGGTGTGTCTAATTAGCAATTTCAGTGACAAGGGTGTGGCCAATCAAGGCTATTTAGGAACAGGCACGTCTAATTAGAAATTTCAATGACACAGGTGTGGACAATTCATTCTAATTAGGACCAGGTCTTTCTCATTGTCAATTTCAGTGACACAGGTGTGGCCAATCAAGGGTAATTCGGATCAGGTGCGTCTAATTAGCAATTTCAGTGACATGGGTGTGGCCAATCAAGGCTAATTAGGACCTGGGGCGTCTAAAGAGCACTTTCAGTGGCACAGGTGTGGCCAATCAAGGCTAATTAGGACCAGGTGCTTCTAATTAGCAATTTCAGTGACATGGGTGTGGCCAATCAAAGCTAATTAGGACCAGTTGCTTCTACTTAACATTTTCAGTGACACAGGTGTGGCCAATCAATGCTAATTAGGACCAGGTGCGCCTAATCAGCAATTTCAGTGGCAAAGTTGTGGCCAATCAAGGATAATTAGCAACAGGTGCTTCTAATTAGCCATTTCAGTCACAGAGGTGTGGCCAATCAAAGCTAATTAGGAACAGGTACTTCTAAATAGCAATTTGAGTGACACAGGTGTGTCCAATCAAGTAATTAGGCCCAGTTTTTTCTAATTAGCAATTTCAGTGGCACAGGTGTGGCCAAACAAGGCTAATTAGGACCAGGTGTTTCCAATTAGCAATTTCAGTGACACAGGTGTGGCCAGTCAAGGCTAATTAGAAAGAGGCACCTAATCAGCAATTTCAGTGTCATAAGTTTGACAATCAAGGCTCAGTAGGAGCAGCCGGGCCAAATCAGCAAATTTACTTGCACAGGACCAGGGGCGTCTAAAGAGCACTTTCAGTGGCACAGGTGTGGCCAATCAAGGCTAATTAGGACCAGGTGCTTCTAATTAGCAATTTCAGTGACACAGGTGTCCAATCAAGGGTAATTAGGCCCAGTTTTTCTAATTAGCAATTTCAGTGACACAGATATGGACAATCAAAGCTGATAATGAATAGGTGTTACTAATTAGCAATTTTAGTGACACCGGTGTGACCAATCAAGGCTAATTTGGACCAGGTCCGTCTAATTAGCAATTTCAGTGACACAGGTGTGAGCAATGAAGGCTAATTAGACCAGGTGTTTCTAATTAGCAATTTCAGTGACACAGGTGTGGCCAATCAAGTTTAATTAGGACCAGGAGCGCCTTATCAGCAATTTCAGTGACACAGGTGTGACCAATCAAGGCTAATTTGAACCAGGTCCGTCTAATTAGCAGTTTCACTGGCACAGGTGTGGCCAATCAAGGCTTATTGGGACCAGTTTCGCCCAATCAGCCATTTCATTGGCACAGGTGTGGCCAATCTAGCTAATTAGGACCAGGTGTCTAATTAGCAATTTCAGTGAAACGCATATGGCCAATTAAGGCTAATTAGGACCAGGTGCGTCTAATTAGCAATTTCAGTGAAACGCATATGGCCAATTAACGCTAATTAGGACCAGGTGTTTCTAATTAGTGACAATCAAGGCTAATTAGCACCAGGTGTTTCTATTCAACAATTTCAGTAGCACAGGTGTCGGCAATCAAGATTAATTAGGTCCAGGCTTGCTTATTAGCAATTAGAGTGTCAGAGGTGTGGCCAACCAAGGCTAATTAGGACCAGGTGTTTCTAATTACCAATTTCAGTGACACAGGTTTGGAAAATCAAGTCTAGTTAGGACCAGGTGTTTCCAATTAGCAATTCAGTGACACAGGTATGGTGGACAATCAAGGCTAATTAGGACCAGGCGAGCCTAATCAGCCATTTTAGTGGAACAGGTATGGTCAATCAAACCAGTTAGGACCAGGAGCGCCTAATCAGCCATTTCAGTTTCAAGGGCATGGCCAATCAAGGCTAATTGGAATCAGCACCCTAATCAGCCATTTCAGTGGCACAGGTGTGGCCAATCTAGGCTAATTAGGACGAAAGCGCGTCTAATCAGCCATTTCATTTGCACAGGTGTGGCCAATCTAGCTAATTAGGACCACGTGTGTCTAATTAGCAATTTCAGTGAAACGCATATGGCCAATTAAGGCTAATTAGGACCAGGTGCGTCTAATTAGCAATTTCAGTGAAACGCATATGGCCAATTAACGCTAATTAGGACCAGGTGTTTCTAATTAGAGACAATCAAGGCTAATTAGCACCAGGTGTTTCTATTCAACAATTTCAGTAGCACAGGTGTCGGCAATCAAGATTAATTAGGTCCAGGCTTGCTTTATTAGCAATTAGAGTGTCAGAGGTGTGGCCAACCAAGGCTAATTAGGACCAGGTTGTTTCTAATTACGACAATCAAGGCTGATTAGCACCAGCCATTTCTAATCAGCAATTTCAATGCACACGTGTGGCCAATCAAGGCTAATTAGGACCAGGCGCACCTAATCAGCCATTTCAGTGGCACAGGTGTGGCCAATCTAGGCGAATTAGGACGAAGCGCCTAATCTGCAATTTCAGTGGCAGGGGTGTGGCCAATCAAGGCTAATAAGGACCAGAAGCGCCTAATCAGCAATTTCAGTGACACGCGTGTGGCCAATCAAGACTAATTCGGACCAGGTACGTCTAATTAGCAATTTCAGTGACAAGGTTGGCCAATCAAGCTATTAGGAACAGGCACGTCTAATTAGAAATTTCAATGACACAGGTGTGGACAATTCATTCTAATTAGGACCAGTCTTTCTCATTGTCAATTTCAGTGACACAGGTGTGGCCAATCAAGGGTAATTCGGATCAGGTGTGTCTAATTAGCAATTTCAGTGACATGGGTGTGGCCAATCCAGGCTAATTAGGACCAGGGGCGTCTAAAGAGCACTTTCAGTGGCACAGTGTGGCCAATCAAGGCTAATTAGGACCAGGTGCTTCTAATTAGCAATTTCAGTGACACGGTGTGGCCAATCAGCTAATTAGGACCAGGTTGTTCTAATTAGAGACAATCAAGGCTCATTGCACCAGGTGTTTCTATTCAGCAATTTCAGTAGCAGGTGTCGGCAATCAAGATTAATTAGGTCCAGGCTTGCTTTATTAGCAATTAGAGTGTCAGAGATGTGGACAACCAAGGCTAATTAGGACCAGGTGTTTCTAATACCAATTTTAGTGACACAGGTATGGACAATCAAGGCTAATTAGGACCAGTGTTACTAATAACAATTTTAGTGACACAGGTTGAACAATTAAGGCTAATTAGGACCAGGGGAGCCTAATCAGAAATTTAATGGAACAGGTATGACCGATCAAACCTAATTAGGACCAGGAGCGCCTAATCAGCCATTTCAGTTTCAAGGCATGGCCAATCAAGGTAATTAGAATCAGGCGCACCTAATCAGCCATTTCAGTGGCACAGGTGTGGCCAATCAAGGCTTATTGGGACCAGTTGCGCCCAATCAGCTATTTCATTGGCACAGGTGTGGCTAATCTAGCTAATTAGGACCAGGTGTGTCTAATTAGCAATTTCAGTGAACGCATATGGCCAATTAAGGCTAATTAGGACCAGGTGCGTCTAATTAGCAATTTCAGTGAAACGCATATGGCCAATTAAGGCTAATTAGGACCTGGGGCGTCTAAAGAGCACTTTCAGTGGCACAGGTGTGGCCAATCAAGGCTAATTAGGACCAGGTGCTTCTAATTAGCAATTTCAGTGACATGGGTGTGGCCAATCAAAGCTAATTAGGAGCAGTTGCTTCTACTTAACATTTTCAGTGACACAGGTGTGGCCAATCAATGCTAATTAGGACCAGGTGCGCCTAATCAGCAATTTCAGTGGCAAAGTTGTGGCCAATCAAGGATAATTAGCAACAGGTGCTTCTAATTAGCCATTTCAGTCACAGAGGTGTGGCCAATCAAAGCTAATTAGGAACAGGTACTTCTAAATAGCAATTTGAGTGACACAGGTGTGTCCAATCAAGAGTAATTAGGCCCAGTTTTTTCTAATTAGCAATTTCAGTGGCACAGGTGTGGCCAAACAAGGCTAATTAGGACCAGGTGTTTCCAATTAGCAATTTCAGTGACACAGGTTGTGGCCAGTCAAGGCTAATTAGAAAGAGGCACGCCTAATCAGCAATTTCAGTGTCATAAGTTTGGACATCAAGGCTCAGTAGGAGCAGCGGGCAAATCAGCAAATTTACTTGCACAGGACCAGGGGCGTCTAAAGAGCACTTTCAGTGGCACAGGTGTGGCCAATCAGGCTAATTAGGACCAGGTGCTTCTAATTAGCAATTTCAGTGACACAGGTGTGTCCAATCAAGGGTAATTAGGCCCAGTTTTCTAATTAGCAATTTCAGTGACACAGATATGGACAATCAAAGCTGATAATGAATAGGTGTTACTAATTAGCAATTTTAGTGACACCGGTGTGACCAATCAAGGCTAATTTGGACCAGGTCCGTCTAATTAGCAATTTCAGTGACACAGGTGTGAGCAATGAAGGCTAATTAGACCAGGTGTTTCTAATTAGCAATTCAGTGACACAGGTGTGGCCAATCAAGTTTAATTAGGACCAGGAGCGCCTTATCAGCAATTTCAGTGACACAGGTGTGACCAATCAAGGCTAATTTGAACCAGGTCCGTCTAATTAGCAGTTTCACTGGCACAGGTGTGGCCAATCAAGGCTTATTGGGACCAGTTGCGCCCAATCAGCCATTTCATTGGCCACAGGTGTGGCCAATCTAGCTAATTAGGACCAGGTGTGTCTAATTAGCAATTTCAGTGAAACGCATATGGCCAATTAAGGCTAATTAGGACCAGGTGCGTCTAATTAGCAATTTCAGTGAAACGCATATGGCCAATTAACGCTAATTAGGACCAGGTGTTTCTAATTAGTGACAATCAAGGCTAATTAGCACCAGGTGTTTCTATTCAACAATTTCAGTAGCACAGGTGTCGGCAATCAAGATTAATTAGGTCCAGGCTTGCTTTATTAGCAATTAGAGTGTCAGAGGTGTGGCCAACCAAGGCTAATTAGGACCAGGTGTTCTAATACCAATTTCAGTGACACAGGTTTGGAAAATCAGTCTAGTTAGGACCAGGTGTTTCCAATTAGCAATTTCAGTGACACAGGTATGGTGGACAATCAAGGCTAATTAGGACCAGGCGAGCCTAATCAGCCATTTTAGTGGAACAGGTATGGTCAATCAAACCAGTTAGGACCAGGAGCGCCTAATCAGCCATTTCAGTTTCAAGGGCATGGCCAATCAAGGCTAATTGGAATCAGGCGCACCTAATCAGCCATTTCAGTGGCACAGGTGTGGCCAATCTAGGCTAATTAGGACGAAGCGCGTCTAATCAGCCATTTCATTTGCACAGGTGTGGCCAATCTAGCTAATTAGGACCACGTGTGTCTAATTAGCAATTTCAGTGAAACGCATATGGCCAATTAAGGCTAATTAGGACCAGGTGCGTCTAATTAGCAATTTCAGTGAAACGCATATGGCCAATTAACGCTAATTAGGACCAGGTGTTTCTAATTAGAGACAATCAAGGCTAATTAGCACCAGGTGTTTCTATTCAACAATTTCAGTAGCACAGGTGTCGGCAATCAAGATTAATTAGGTCCAGGCTTGCTTATTAGCAATTAGAGTGTCAGAGGTGTGGCCAACCAAGGCTAATTAGGACCAGGTGTTTCTAATTACCGACAATCAAGGCTGATTAGCACCAGCCATTTCTAATCAGCAATTTCAATGGCACACGTGTGGCCAATCAAGGCTAATTAGGACCAGGCGCACCTAATCAGCCATTTCAGTGGCACAGGTGTGGCCAATCTAGGCGAATTAGGGACGAAGCGTGCCTAATCTGCAATTTCAGTGGCAGGGGTGTGGCCAATCAAGGCTAATAAGGACCAGAAGCGCCTAATCAGCAATTTCAGTGACACGCGTGTGGCCAATCAAGACTAATTCGGACCAGGTACGTCTAATTAGCAATTTCAGTGACAAGGGTGTGGCCAATCAAGGCTATTTAGGAACAGGCACGTCTAATTAGAAATTTCAATGACACAGGTGTGGACAATTCATTCTAATTAGGACCAGGTCTTTCTCATTGTCAATTTCAGTGACACAGGTGTGGCCAATCAAGGGTAATTCGGATCAGGTGTGTCTAATTAGCAATTTCAGTGACATGGGTGTGGCCAATCAAGGCTAATTAGGACCAGGGGCGTCTAAAGAGCACTTTCAGTGGCAAGGTGTGGCCAATCAAGGCTAATTAGGACCAGGTGCTTCTAATTAGCAATTTCAGTGACACGGGTGTGGCCAATCAAGGCTAATTAGGACCAGGTTGTTCTAATATAGAGACAATCAAGGCTCATTAGCACCAGGTGTTTCTATTCAGCAATTTCAGTAGCACAGGTGTCGCAATCAAGATTAATTAGGTCCAGGCTTGCTTTATTAGCAATTAGAGTGTCAGAGATGTGGACAACCAAGGCTAATTAGGACCAGGTGTTTCTAATTACCAATTTTAGTGACACAGGTATGGACAATCAAGGCTAATTAGGACCAGGTGTTACTAATAACAATTTTAGTGACACAGGTTGAACAATTAAGGCTAATTAGGGACCAGGGGAGCCTAATCAGAAATTTTAATGGAACAGGTATGACCGATCAAACCTAATTAGGACCAGGAGCGCCTACTCAGCCATTTCAGTTTCAAGGGCATGGCCAATCAAGGTAATTAGAATCAGGCGCACCTAATCAGCATTTCAGTGGCACAGGTGTGGCCAATCAAGGCTTATTGGACCAGTTGCGCCCAATCAGCTATTTCATTGGCACAGGTGTGGCTAATCTAGCTAATTAGGACCAGGTGTGTCTAATTAGCAATTTCAGTGAAACGCATATGGCCAATTAAGGCTAATTAGGACAGGTGCGTCTAATTAGCAATTCAGTGAAACGCATATGGCCAATTAACGCTAATTAGGACCAGGTGTTTCTAATTAGTGACAATCAAGGCTAATTAGCACCAGGTGTTTCTATTCAACAATTTCAGTAGCACAGGTGTCGGCAATCAAGATTAATTAGGTCCAGGCTTGCTTTATTAGCAATTAGAGTGTCAGAGGTGTGGCCAACCAAGGCTAATTAGGACCAGGTGTTTCTAATTACCAATTTCAGTGACACAGGTTTGGAAAATCAAGTCTAGTTAGGACCAGGTGTTTCCAATTAGCAATTTCAGTGACACAGGTATGGTGGACAATCAAGGCTAATTAGGACCAGGCGAGCCTAATCAGCCATTTTAGTGGAACAGGTATGGTCAATCAAACCAGTTAGGACCAGGAGCGCCTAATCAGCCATTTCAGTTTCAAGGGCATGGCCAATCAAGGCTAATTGGAATCAGGCGCACCTAATCAGCCATTTCAGTGGCACAGGTGTGGCCAATCTAGGCTAATTAGGACGAAGCGTGCCTAATCAGCAATTTCAGTGGCACAGTTGTGGCCAATGAAGGCTAATTTTGATCTGGCGTGCCTAATCAGCAATTTCAGTGGCAGGGGTGTGGCCAATCAAGGCTAATAAGAACCAGGAGTGCCTAATCTGCAATTTCAGTGACTTGGGTGTAGCCAATCAAGGCTAATTCGGACCAGGTGCGTCTAATTAACAATTTCAGTGACACAGGTGTGCCAAACAAGGCTAATTAGGACCAGGTGTTTCCAATTAGCAATTTCAGTGACACAGGTGTGGCCAGTCAAGGCTAATTAGAAAGAGGCACGCCTAATCAGCAATTTCAGTGTCATAAGTTTGGGCAATCAAGGCTCAGTTAGAGCAGCCGGGCCAAATCAGCAAATTTACTTGCACCAGGTGTGGCCAATCAAGGCTAATTAGGACCAGGCGTGCCTAATCAGTAATTTCTGTGTCACAGGCGTGGCCAATC
The DNA here is from genome assembly GCA_023101885.1 of Typhlomys cinereus. Lineage (NCBI taxonomy): Eukaryota > Metazoa > Chordata > Mammalia > Rodentia > Platacanthomyidae > Typhlomys > Typhlomys cinereus. The sequence continues at coordinate 407,893 of JALPQD010000807.1, read as the reverse complement.
AAGGCTAATTAGGACCAGGCACACTTAATCAGCAATTTCAGAATCATAGGTTTGGCCAATCACGGCTAATTAGGACAGGCACACCTAATCAGCAATTTCAGAATCATAGGTATGGCCAATCAAGGCTAATTAGGACCAGGTGTTTCTAATTACCGACAATCAAGGCTGATTAGCACCAGTCATTTCTAATCAGCAATTTCAATGGCACACGTGTGGCCAATCAGGCTAATTAGGACCAGGCGCACCTAATCAGCCATTTCAGTGGCACAGGTGTGGCCAATCTAGGCTATTTAGGAAACAGGCACGTCTAATTAGAAATTTCAATGACACAGGTGTGGACAATTCATTCTAATTAGGACCAGGTCTTTCTCATTGTCAATTTCAGTGACATGGGTGTGGCCAATCAAGGCTAATTAGGACCTGGGGCTTCTAAAGAGCACTTTCAGTGCACAGGTGTGGCCAATCAAGGCTAATTAGGACCAGGTGCTTCTAATTAGCAATTTCAGTGACACGGGTGTGGCCAATCTAGGCTAATTAGGACCAGTTGCGTCTACTTAAACATTTTCAGTGACACAGGTGTGGCCAATCAATGCTAATTAGGACCAGGTGCGCCTAATCAGCAATTTCAGTGGCAAAGTTGTGGCCAATCAAGGATTAATTAGCAACAGGTGCTTCTAATTAGCCATTTCAGTCACAGAGGTGTGGCCAATCAAGCTAATTAGGAACAGGTACTTCTAAATAGCAATTTGAGTGACACAGGTGTGTCCCAATCAAGGGTAATTAGGCCCAGTTTTTTCTAATTAGCAATTTCAGTGGCACAGGTTGTGGCCGATCAAGGCTAATTATGTCAAGGAGCGCCTAATCAGCCATTTTCCATGGCACAGCTGTGGCCAATCACGTCTAATTGGGACAGGCGCAGCTAATCAAGAATTTCAGTGGCACAGGTTTGGCCAATCAAGGCTAATTAGGACCAGGTTGTTCTAATTAGAGACAATCAAGGCTCATTAGCACCAGGTGTTTCTATTCAGCAATTTCAGTAGCACAGGTGTCGGCCAATCAAGATAATTAGGTCCAGGCTTGCTTTATTAGCAATTGGAGTGTCAGAGATGTGGACAACCAAGGCTAATTAGGACCAGGTGTTTCTAATTACCAATTTTAGTGACACAGGTATGGACAATCAAGGCTAATTAGGACCAGGTGTTACTAATTAGCAATTTTAGTGACACAGGTTGAACAATTAAGGCTAATTAGGACCAGTGGGAGCCTAATCAGCCATTTTAGTGGAATAGGTATGACCAATCAAACCTAATTAGGACCAGAAGCGCCTAATCAGCCATTTCAGTTTCAAGGGCATGGCCAATCAAGGTAATTAGAACCAGGCGCACCTAATCAGCCATTTCAGTGGCACAGGTGTGGCCAATCTAGGCGAATTAGGACGAAGCGCGCCTAATCTGCAATTTCAGTCGCAGGGGTGTGGCCAATCAAGGCTAATAAGGACCAGGAGCGCCTAATCAGCAATTTCAGTGACACGCGTGTGGCCAATCAAGACTAATTCGGACCAGGTGTGTCTAATTAGCAATTTCAGTGACAAGGGTGTGGCCAATCAAGGCTATTTAGGAACAGGCACGTCTAATTAGAAATTTCAATGACACAGGTGTGGACAATTCATTCTAATTAGGACCAGGTCTTTCTCATTGTCAATTTCAGTGACACAGGTGTGGCCAATCAAGGGTAATTCGGATCAGGTGCGTCTAATTAGCAATTTCAGTGACATGGGTGTGGCCAATCAAGGCTAATTAGGACCAGGGGCGTCTAAAGAGCACTTTCAGTGGCACAGGTGTGGCCAATCAAGGCTAATTAGGACCAGGTGCTTCTAATTAGCAATTTCAGTGACATGGGTGTGGCCAATCAAGGCTAATTAGGACCAGTTGCTTCTACTTAACATTTTCAGTGACACAGGTGTGGCCAATCAATGCTAATTAGGACCAGGTGCGCCTAATCAGCAATTTCAGAGGCAAAGTTGTGGCCAATCAAGGATAATTAGCAACAGGTGCTTCTAATTAGCCATTTCAGTCACAGAGGTGTGGCCAATCAAAGCTAATTAGGAACAGGTACTTCTAAATAGCAATTTGAGTGACACAGGTGTGTCCAATCAAGGGTAATTAGGCCCAGTTTTTTCTAATTAGCAATTTCAGTGGCACAGGTGTGGCCAAACAAGGCTAATTAGGACCAGGTGTTTCCAATTAGCAATTTCAGTGACACAGGTGTGGCCAGTCAAGGCTAATTAGAAAGAGGCACGCCTAATCAGCAATTTCAGTGTCATAAGTTTGGACAATCAAGGCTCAGTAGGAGCAGCCGGGCCAAATCAGCAAATTTACTTGCACAGGTGTGGCCAATCAAGGCTAATTAGGACCAGGCGTGCCTAATCAGTAATTTCTGTGTCACAGGCGTGGCCAATCAAGGCTAATTAGGACCAGGCACACTTAATCAGCAATTTCAGAATCATAGGTTTGGCCAATCACGGCTAATTAGGACCAGGTGCACCTAATCAGCAATTTCAGTGGCAAAGTTGTGGCCAATCAAGGATAATTAGCAACAGGTGCTTCTAATTAGCCATTTCAGTCACAGAGGTGTGGCCAATCAAAGCTAATTAAGAACAGGTACTTCTAAATAGCAATTTGAGTGACACAGGTGTGTCCAATCAAGGGTAATTAGGCCCAGTTTTTCTAATTAGCAATTTCAGTGACACAGATATGGACAATCAAAGCTGATAATGATTAGGTGTTACTAATTAGCAATTTCAGTGACACCGGTGTGACCAATCAAGGCTAATTTGGACCAGGTCCGTCTAATTAGCAATTTCAGTGACACAGGTGTGAGCAATGAAGGCTAATTAGACCAGGTGTTTCTAATTAGCAATTTCAGTGACACAGGTGTGGCCAATCAAGTTTAATTAGGACCAGGAGCGCCTTATCAGCAATTTCAGTGACACAGGTGTGACCAATCAAGGCTAATTTGAACCAGGTCCGTCTAATTAGCAGTTTCACTGGCACAGGTGGGCCATTCAAGGCTTATTAGGACCAGGCACGCGTTAACAGCAGTTTCAGAGGCACAGGTTTGGCCAATCAAGGCTAATTAGGACCAGGTGTTTCTAATTATCGACAATCAAGGCTAATTAGCACCAGGCATTTCCAATCAGCAATTTCAGTGGCACACGTGTGGCCAATCAAGGCTAATTCGGACCAGGCGTGCCTAATCAGCAATTTCCGTGGCACCGATGGGGCCAATGAAGGCAAATTAGGACCAGGCATGCCTAATCAACAAGTTCGGTGGCACAGGTGTGGCCAATCAAGGCTAATTGGAACCAGGCACACCTAATCAGCCATTTCAATGGCACAGGTGTGGCAAATCAAGGCTTATTAGGACCAGGCGGGCCCAATCAGGCATTTCATGGCACAGGTGTGGCCAATCAAGACTAATTAGGATGAAGCACGCCTAATCAGCAATTTCAGTGACACAGGTGTGGCAAATTAAGGCTAATTACGATCAGGCACGCCTAATCAGCAATTTCAGTGGCAGGGGTGTGGCCAATCAAGGCTAATAAGGACCAGGAGCGCCTAATCAGCAATTTCAGTGGCAGGGTTGTGGCCAATCAAGGCTAATTCGGACCAGGTGCGTCTAATTAGCAATTTCAGTGACAAGGGTGTGGCCAATCCAGGCTATTTAGGAACAGGCACGTCTAATTAGAAATTTCAATGACACAGGTGTGGACAATTCATTCTAATTAGGACCAGGTCTTTCTCATTGTCAATTTCAGTGACACAGGTGTGGCCAATCAAGGGTAATTCGGATCAGGTGCGTCTAATTAGCAATTTCAGTGACATGGGTGTGGCCAATCAAGGCTAATTAGGACCAGGGGCATCTAAAGAGCACTTTCAGTGACACAGGTGTGGCCAATCAAGGCTAATTAGGACCAGGTGCTTCTAATTAGCAATTTCAGTGACACGGGTGTGGCCAATCAAGGCTTAATAGAACCAGTTGCGTCTACTTAGCATTTTCAGTGACACAGGCGTGGCCAATCAATGCTAATTAGGACCAGCTGTGCCTACGAAGCAATTTCAGTGGCACAGGTGTGGCCAATCAAGGCTAATTATGTGAAGGGGCGCCTATTCAGCAATTTCAGTTGCACAGGTGTGTCCAATCTTGGCTAATTAGGACCAGGTGCACTTAATCAGACATTTCAGTGGCACTGGTGTGGCCAATCAAGGCTACTTAGGACCAGGCGCGCCTAATCACCGATTTCAGTGGCACAGTTGTGGACAATCAAGGCTAATTAGGAGCAGGTTCGTCTAATTAGCAATCTCAGTGATACAGGTGTGGACAATCAAGAGTAATTAGGACCAGGTGCGAATAATCAGCAGTTTCTGTAGCACAGGTGTGGCTAAGTAATGCTAATTGGGACCAGGCACACCTAATCAGCAATTTCAGTGGCACAGATGTGGCCAATCAAGGCTACTCGGACCAGGTGCGTCTAATTAGCAATTTCAGTGACACAGGTGTGTCCAGTCAAGAGTAATTAGGCCCAGTTTTTTTTAATTAGCAATTTCAGTGGCACAGGTGTGGACAATCAAGGCTAATTATGGCAAGGAGCGCCTAATCCGCAATTTCAGTTGCACAGGTGTGGCCAATCAAGGCTAATAAGAACCAGGAGCGCTTAATCAGCAATTTCAGTGACACGGGTGTGGCCAATCTAGGCTAATTAGGACCAGGTGCTACTAATTAGCAATTTCAGTGACAAGGGTGTGGCCAATCAAGGCTAATTAGGACCAGGTGCTTCTATTTAGCAATTTCAATGACACAGGGTGAACAATTAATTCTAATTAGGACCAGGTGTTTCTAATTAGGAATTTCAATGAGAGAAGTGTGGCCAATCAAAGCTAGTTAGGACTAGGTGCTTCTAAATAGCAATTTCAGTGACACAGGTCTGGCCAATCAAGGTTCATTAGGACCAGGTGCTTCAAGTTAGATATTATAGTGACACAGGTGTGGCCAATGAAGGCTAATTAGGACCAGGAGCTCCTAATCAGCCATTTCAGTTTCAAGGGTGTGGCCAATCAAGGCTAATTAAAACCAGGCGCACCGAATCAGCCATTTCACTGGCACAGGTGTGGCCAATCAAGGCTACTTAGGACCAGGTTCTTCTAATTAGCAATTTTACTGACACAGGTGAGGACATTCAAGGCTAATTAGGACCAAGTGTTTCTAATTAACAATTTCAGTGACACATGTGTGGAAAATCAAGGCTAATTAGGACCAGGTTGTTCTAATTAGAGACAATCAAGGCTCATTAGCACCAGGTGTTTCTATTCAGCAATTTCAGTAGCACAGGTGTCGGCAATCAAGATTAATTAGGTCCAGGCTTGCTTTATTAGCAATTGGAGTGTCAGAGATGTGGACAACCAAGGCTAATTAGGACCAGGTGTTTCTAATTACCAATTTTAGTGACACAGGTATGGACAATCAAGGCTAATTAGGACCAGGTGTTACTAATTAGCAATTTTAGTGACACAGGTTGAACAATTAAGGCTAATTAGGACCAGTGGAGCCTAATCAGCCATTTTAGTGGAATAGGTATGACCAATCAAACCTAATTAGAACCAGAAGCGCCTAATCAGCCATTTCAGTTTCAAGGGCATGGCCAATGAAGGCTAATTGGAATCAGGCGCACCTAATCAGCCATTTCAGTGGCACAGGTGTGGCCAATCTAGGCGAATTAGGACGAAGCGCGCCTAATCTGCAATTTCAGTGGCAGGGGTGTGGCCAATCAAGGCTAATAAGGACCAGGAGCGCCTAATCAGCAATTTCAGTGGCACAGATGTGGCCAATCAATGCTACTTCGGACCAGGTGCGTCTAATTAGCAATTTCAGTGACACAGGTGTGGCCAAACAGGGCTAATTAGGACCAGGTGTTTCTAATTAGCAATTTCAGTGACACAGGTGTGGACAATTATTTCTAATTAGGACCAGGTGTTTCTAATTTGTGACAATCAAGGCTAATTAGGGGCAAGTGTTTCCAATTATCAATTTCAGTGACACAGGTGTAGACAATCAAGGCTACTTTCGACCAGGTGTTTCTAATTAGCGAAAATCAAGGATTATTAGGACCAGATGTTTCTAATTATCATTTTCAGTGTCACAGGTGTGGAAAATCAAGGCTAATTAGGACCAGGTGTTTCGAATTAGCAATTTCAGTGAAACAGGTGTGGCCAGTCAAGGCTAACTTGGACCAGGCACGCCTAATCAGTAATTTCTGTGTCACAGGCGTGGCCAATCAAGGCTAATTAGGACCTGGCACGCCTAATCAGCAATTTCAGGGTCACAGGTGTGGCCAATCAAGGCTAATTAGGACCAGGAGCGCCTTATCAGCAATTTCAGTGACACAGGTGTGACCAATCAAGGTTAATTTGAACCAGGTCCGTCTAATTAGCAATTTCACTGGCACAGGTTTGGCCAATCAAGGCTAATTAGGACCAGGCGCCCGTTATCAGCAGTTTCAGTGGCACCGATGTGGCCAATGAAGGCAAATTAGGACCAGGCATGCCTAATCAGCAAGTTCGGTGGCACAGGTGTGGCCAATCAAGGCTAGTTAGGACCAGGCGTGTCTAAACAGCAATTTTCGTGGCAGAGGTGTGGCCAATCAAGGCTAATTAGGACCAGGCACGCCTAATCAGCCATTTCCATGGCACAGCTGTGGCCAATCACGTCTAATTAGGACCAGGCGCAGCTAATCAAGAATTTCAGTGGCACAGGTGTGGCCAATCAAGGCTAATTAGGACCAGGTTGTTCTAATTAGAGACAATCAAGGCTCATTAGCACCAGGTGTTTCTATTCAGCAATTTCAGTAGCACAGGTGTTGGCAATCAAGATTAATTAGGTCCAGGCTTGCTTTATTAGGAATTGGAGTGTCAGAGATGTGGACAACCAAGGCTAATTAGGACCAGGTGTTTCTAATTACCAATTTTAGTGACACAGGTATGGACAATCAAGGCTAATTAGGACCAGGTGTTACTAATTAGCAATTTTAGTGACAAAGGTTGAACAATTAAGGCTAATTAGGACCAGTGGAGCCTAATCAGCCATTTTAGTGGAATAGGTATGACCAATCAAACCTAATTAGGACCAGAAGCGCCTAATCAGCCATTTCAGTTTCAAGGGCATGGCCAATGAAGGCTAATTGGAATCAGGCGCACCTAATCAGCCATTTCAGTGGCACAGGTGTGGCCAATCTAGGCTAATTAGGACGAAGCGCGCCTAATCAGCAATTTCAGTGGCACAGGTGTGGCCAATTAAGACTAATTAGGATGAGGCGCACCTAATTAGCAATTTCAGTGGCACAGTTGTGGCCAATAAAAGCTAATTTTGATCTGGCGTGCCTAATCAGCAATTTCAGTGGCAGGGGTGTGGCCAATCAAGGCTAATAAGAACCAGGAGTGCCTAATCTGCAATTTCAGTGACTTGGGTGTAGCCAATCAAGGCTAATTCGGACCAGGTGCGTCTAATTAACAATTTCAGTGACACAGGTGTGGCCAAACAAGGCTAATTAGGACCAGGTGTTTCCAATTAGCAATTTCAGTGACACAGGTGTGGCCAGTCAAGGCTAATTAGAAAGAGGCACGCCTAATCAGCAATTTCAGTGTCATAAGTTTGGACAATCAAGGCTCAGTAGGAGCAGCCGGGCCAAATCAGCAAATTTACTTGCACAGGTGTGGCCAATCAAGGCTAATTAGGACCAGGCGTGCCTAATCAGTAATTTCTGTGTCACAGGCGTGGCCAATCAAGGCTAATTAGGACCAGGCACACTTAATCAGCAATTTCAGAATCATAGGTTTGGCCAATCAAGGCTAATTAGGACCAGGCACACCTAATCAGCAATTCAGAATCATAGGTATGGCCAATCAAGGCTAATTAGGAACCAGGTGTTTCTAATTACCAACAATCAAGGCTGATTAGCACCAGCCATTTCCAATCAGCAATTTCAATGGCACACGTGTGGCCAATCAAGGCTAATTAGGACCAGGCGCACCTAATCAGCCATTTCAGTGGCACAGGTGTGGCCAATCTAGGCTGTTTAGGAACAGGCACATCTAATTAGAAATTTCAATGACACAGGTGTGGACAATTCATTCTAATTAGGACCAGGTCTTTCTCATTGTCAATTTCAGTGACATGGGTGTGGCCAATCAAGGCTAATTAGGACCTGGGGCGTCTAAAGAGCACTTTCAGTGGCACAGGTGTGGCCAATCAAGGCTAATTAGGACCAGGTGCTTCTAATTAGCAATTTCAGTGACACGGGTGTGGCCAATCTAGGCTAATTAGGACCAGTTGCGTCTACTTAACATTTTCAGTGACACAGGTGTGGCCAATCAATGCTAATTAGGACCAGGTGCGCCTAATCAGCAATTTCAGTGGCAAAGTTGTGGCCAATCAAGGATAATTAGCAACAGGTGCTTCTAATTAGCCATTTCAGTCACAGAGGTGTGGCCAATCAAAGCTAATTAGGAACAGGTACTTCTAAATAGCAATTTGAGTGACACAGGTGTGTCCAATCAAGGGTAATTAGGCCCAGTTTTTTCTAATTAGCAATTTCAGTGGCACAGGTGTGGCCGATCAAGGCTAATTATGTCAAGGAGCGCCTAATCAGCCATTTCCATGGCACAGCTGTGGCCAATCACGTCTAATTAGGACCAGGCGCAGCTATTCAAGAATTTCAGTGGCACAGGTGTGGCCAATCAAGGCTAATTAGGACCAGGTTGTTCTAATTAGAGACAATCAAGGCTCATTAGCACCAGGTGTTTCTATTCAGCAATTTCAGTAGCACAGGTGTCGGCAATCAAGATTAATTAGGTCCAGGCTGCTTTATTAGCAATTGGAGTGTCAGAGATGTGGACAACCAAGGCTAATTAGGACCAGGTGTTTCTAATTACCAATTTTAGTGACACAGGTATGGACAATCAAGGCTAATTAGGACCAGGTGTTACTAATTAGCAATTTTAGTGACACAGGTTGAACAATTAAGGCTAATTAGGACCAGTGGAGCCTAATCAGCCATTTTAGTGGAATAGGTATGACCAATCAAACCTAATTAGGACCAGAAGCGCCTAATCAGCCATTTCAGTTTCAAGGGCATGGCCAATCAAGGTAATTAGAACCAGGCGCACCTAATCAGCCATTTCAGTGGCACAGGTGTGGCCAATCTAGGCGAATTAGGACGAAGCGCGCCTAATCTGCAATTTCAGTGGCAGGGGTGTGGCCAATCAAGGCTAATAAGGACCAGGAGCGCCTAATCAGCAATTTCAGTGACACGCGTGTGGCCAATCAAGACTAATTCGGACCAGGGTGTCTAATTAGCAATTTCAGTGACAAGGGTGTGGCCAATCAAGGCTATTTAGGACAGGCACGTCTAATTAGAAATTTCAATGACACAGGTGTGGACAATTCATTCTAATTAGGACCAGGTCTTTCTCATTGTCAATTTCAGTGACACAGGTGTGGCCAATCAAGGGTAATTCGGATCAGGTGCGTCTAATTAGCAATTTCAGTGACATGGGTGTGGCCAATCAAGGCTAATTAGGACCAGGGGCGTCTAAAGAGCACTTTCAGTGGCACAGGTGTGGCCAATCAAGGCTAATTAGGACCAGGTGCTTCTAATTAGCAATTTCAGTGACATGGGTGTGGCCAATCAAGGCTAATTAGGACCAGTTGCTTCTACTTAACATTTTCAGTGACACAGGTGTGGCCAATCAATGCTAATTAGGACCAGGTGCGCCTAATCAGCAATTTCAGAGGCAAAGTTGTGGCCAATCAAGGATAATTAGCAACAGGTGCTTCTAATTAGCCATTTCAGTCACAGAGGTGTGGCCAATCAAAGCTAATTAGGAACAGGTACTTCTAAATAGCAATTTGAGTGACACAGGTGTGTCCAATCAAGGGTAATTAGGCCCAGTTTTTTCTAATTAGCAATTTCAGTGGCACAGGTGTGGCCAAACAAGGCTAATTAGGACCAGGTGTTTCCAATTAGCAATTTCAGTGACACAGGTGTGGCCAGTCAAGGCTAATTAGAAAGAGGCACGCCTAATCAGCAATTTCAGTGTCATAAGTTTGGACAATCAAGGCTCAGTAGGAGCAGCCGGGCCAAATCAGCAAATTTACTTGCACAGGTGTGGCCAATCAAGGCTAATTAGGACCAGGCGTGCCTAATCAGTAATTTCTGTGTCACAGGCGTGGCCAATCAAGGCTAATTAGGACCAGGCACACTTAATCAGCAATTTCAGAATCATAGGTTTGGCCAATCACGGCTAATTAGGACCAGGTGCACCTAATCAGCAATTTCAGTGGCAAAGTTGTGGCCAATCAAGGATAATTAGCAAACAGGTGCTTCTAATTAGCCATTTCAGTCACAGAGGTGTGGCCAATCAAAGCTAATTAAGAACAGGTACTTCTAAATAGCAATTTGAGTGACACAGGTGTGTCCAATCAAGGGTAATTAGGCCCAGTTTTCCTAATTAGCAATTTCAGTGACACAGATATGGACAATCAAAGCTGATAATGATTAGGTGTTACTAATTAGCAATTTCAGTGACACCGGTGTGACCAATCAAGGCTAATTTGGACCAGGTCCGTCTAATTAGCAATTTCAGTGACACAGGTGTGAGCAATGAAGGCTAATTAGACCAGGTGTTTAATTAGCAATTTCAGTGACACAGGTGTGGCCAATCAAGTTTAATTAGGACCAGGAGCGCCTTATCAGCAATTTCAGTGACACAGGTGTGACCAATCAAGGCTAATTGAACCAGGTCCGTCTAATTAGCAGTTTCACTGGCACAGGTGTGGCCATTCAAGGCTTATTAGGACCAGGCACGCGTTAACAGCAGTTTCAGAGGCACAGGTTTGGCCAATCAAGGCTAATTAGGACCAGGTGTTTCTAATTATCGACAATCAAGGCTAATTAGCACCAGGCATTTCCAATCAGCAATTTCAGTGGCACACGTGTGGCCAATCAAGGCTAATTCGGACCAGGCGTGCCTAATCAGCAATTTCCGTGGCACCGATGGGGCCAATGAAGGCAAATTAGGACCAGGCATGCCTAATCAACAAGTTCGGTGGCACAGGTGTGGCCAATCAAGGCTAATTGGAACCAGGCACACCTAATCAGCCATTTCAATGGCACAGGTGTGGCAAATCAAGGCTTATTGACCAGGCGGGCCCAATCAGGCATTTCATGGCACAGGTGTGGCCAATCAAGACTAATTAGGATGAAGCACGCCTAATCAGCAATTTCAGTGACACAGGGTGGCAAATTAAGGCTAATTACGATCAGGCACGCCTAATCAGCAATTTCAGTGGCAGGGGTGTGGCCAATCAAGGCTAATAAGGACCAGGAGCGCCTAATCAGCAATTTCAGTGGCAGGGTTGTGGCCAATCAAGGCTAATTCGGACCAGGTGCGTCTAATTAGCAATTTCAGTGACAAGGGTGTGGCCAATCCAGGCTATTTAGGAACAGGCACGTCTAATTAGAAATTTCAATGACACAGGTGTGGACAATTCATTCTAATTAGGACCAGGTCTTTCTCATTGTCAATTTCAGTGACACAGTGTGGCCATCAAGGGTAATTCGGATCAGGTGCGTCTAATTAGCAATTTCAGTGACATGGGTGTGGCCAATCAAGGCTAATTAGGACCAGGGGCATCTAAAGAGCACTTTCAGTGACACAGGTGTGGCCAATCAAGGCTAATTAGGACCAGGTGCTTCTAATTAGCAATTTCAGTGACACGGGTGTGGCCAATCAAGGCTTAATAGAACCAGTTGCGTCTACTTAGCATTTCAGTGACACAGGCGTGGCCAATCAATGCTAATTAGGACCAGCTGTGCCTACGAAGCAATTTCAGTGGCACAGGTGTGGCCAATCAAGGCTAATTATGTGAAGGGCGCCTATTCAGCAATTTCAGTTGCACGGTGTGTCCAATCTTGGCTAATTAGGACCAGGTGCACTTAATCAGACATTTCAGTGGCACTGGTGTGGCCAATCAAGGCTAATTAGGACCAGGCGCGCCTAATCACCGATTTCAGTGGCACAGTTGTGGACAATCAAGGCTAATTAGGAGCAGGTTCGTCTAATTAGCAATCTCAGTGATACAGGTGTGGACAATCAAGAGTAATTAGGACCAGGTGCGAATAATCAGCAGTTTCTGTAGCACAGGTGTGGCTAAGTAATGCTAATTGGGACCAGGCACACCTAATCAGCAATTTCAGTGGCACAGATGTGGCCAATCAAGGCTACTCGGACCAGGTGCGTCTAATTAGCAATTTCAGTGACACAGGTGTGGCCAAACGGGCTAATTAGGACCAGGTGTTTCTAATTAGCAATTTCAGTGACACAGGTGTGGACAATTATTTCTAATTAGGACCAGTGTTTCTAATTTGCGACAATCAAGGCTAATTAGGGGCAAGTGTTTCCAATTATCATTTCAGTGACACAGGTGTAGACAATCAAGTCTACTTATGACCAGGTGTTTCTAATTAGCGAAAATCAAGGATTATTAGGACCAGATGTTTCTAATTATCATTTTCAGTGTCACAGGTGTGGAAAATCAAGGCTAATTAGGACCAGGTGTTTCAAATTAGCAATTTCAGTGATACAGGTGTGGCCAGTCAAGGCTAAATAGGACCAGGCACGCCTAATCAGCAATTTCAGGGTCACAGGTGTGGCCAATCAGGGCTAATTAGGACCAGGAGCGCCTTATCAGCAATTTCAGTGACACAGGTGTGACCAATTAAGGCTAATTTGAACCAGGTCCGTCTAATTAGCAATTTCACTGGCACAGGTGTGGCCAATCAAGGCTAATTACAACCAGGTTGTTCTAATTAGAGACAATCAAGGCTCATTAGCACCAGGTGTTTCTATTCAGCAATTTCAGTAGCACAGGTGTCAGCAATCAAGATTAATTAGGGCCAGGCTTGCTTTATTAGCAATTAGAGTGTCAGAGGTGTGGCCAACCAAGGCTAATTAGGACCAGGTGTTTCTAATTACCAATTTCAGTGACACAGGTTTGGACAATCAAGTCTAGTTAGGACCAGGTGTTACTATTAGCAATTTTAGTGACACAGGTTGAACAATG